>CABHPR010126564.1:5539-23890 GCA_902168415.1 Peromyscus melanophrys | reverse complement strand
GGCAAAGCCATAAGAAGAATGCAAAAGACCGCAACTCTGGGAAGAAGCATAGGCATGTGCAATGCAAATGTTTATTTCACCTGGTAGACCAAATGTGACAGACTGTTCTATCTACAATAGAATATTAATTTTCTGGTTTTGGAAAGGAAAACACAGCGCTCATTTGTATTGTTGTAAAACTTGTGAATTTGCCCCACAGGATAAGTAATCCTCAAAGCAGCATCCTAATTAAAAGGAAAACTCAGTTGCCTTGCAAGATAATATAAGAGGGCATATAAATTGTAAACAAGATGCATGGTAAAAATGAAAAAGACAGGCTGGATTGGAAAGGAATGAAATAAGCTTTGGAAATGTGCTTCTTAAATGAACACAAATTGTAAGATAATGTCTCATTGAACAATAAAAATAACAAACCAGTGGCAAAGATGTAATAGAATTCCCCATGTATACCATTTTAATCTTAATATAATTTTCCCCAGTGCATCCATGTTTATTGAACTACTATGACCGATTCTTTCTCACTCTGTCCAAAGTTACTGAGATTGTGTTCTCCACTGTAAATAATTCCCTTATAATGAACACGAAAACGATCCAGAAATTGACTGGAGTTTATAAGAGGAAAAATGACATTTCATCTACTCACAGAAAAGGCCTTCCAAAGATGCCAAGTCTATACATATTTTCCTCAGGGAAGCAGCATGAGAGGACAGGAAACCCTTCCTGTTTCCTGCTGGGTCATCAACTTAACACCTTTGTGTCTTTTCCTACCCAGAAAATACAGAGAGGACTCCCAGGGAATCCTAACATGTAATGTTTGGGATAAAGAGCTGATGTGAGACATCCTTGGACCAGTTATTAAATATACATGTGATTTGAGTTTATGGAGTAGACTGCCTCAGTTTCCCAATCTGCAAAAAGGATGATAATAGTGTCTATCATCACATGAGGACCGAACTGCACATAGGATAGGTGTGTTGGAGGTTGAAATGAAACTCCCAAAGAAGTCCTGTACCTTCTACTGACTCCCACTGAAACAGCTCAGCAAACCACAGCTCCAACCAACCCCATGGGCATTTTAAACTTCTTAGTTTACAATGTAGTAAATCCTTGTCTCTCCTTTGCTTACACTCATGTTGGCCATTCAAAGCATGTGTTTATTTCATGAGATTTTAAAATAAGTATTTATAGAAATACAACCAACCCATGGCTCAGGAAACATCACAGAAGAGGGAGGGGAATGAATGTAAGAGCCAGAGGACAGGCTCCTGTATGATGAAATGCTGTCTTCTGGACATAACATGGAAATTGCACTCAGGAACTCACTGCAACTATGGTTACCTGCACAGGACCAAGCCACCAAGATCAGTCAGTATTCCTGCATGAAATGCTAATTGGACTAGATGGCTTTGTTGTTGTTCTTTTTTTTTTTTTTTTTTTTTTGAAGAAGAAGAAGAAGAAAGGACATGAAAGTGGAAAGGAACGAGAATGTGCTGGGGAGAGTTTATGGGAGGCAAAGTAGCAAAGTAGAGTGTAGATAGGATCAAGGTACATTGTATACATGCATAAAATTGTCAATAATTAAATGTTTTAAACATAAATAATTTTTTTAAAAAATATATAATAACGTGAAAGATGGAGATCATGCCCTGTTTATCACTTTGCTTTGAATTTGGTGTTGCTGTGTAACTGGAATCTGGGATTTTGCTAAATATTACCCAAATACTGCTTCTGGGTTGAGGGTACAGCTTGGTGGTGGAGATTCTGCCTAGCAGGCACAAAGTGATGTATTCCATCCCTGACAATGGCATGCCAAACAAAGCAAGGCAAAGCAAAATATTTTCAAGATTAATTCATTTTTTATTATTTTCCAAAGTTCATTAGACAAAAGAAAGATATATATTTAACAAATCATTAACAAAATGTATTGTAAACACATTAACAAATACATTTCATTAAATATATTATCAGTTCCTTTGTTAGACAGAATGTATACTGTGGCTTTTAGTTTTGCTATTTTGTGCTAGATTAAATACTGGAAATTTTAATGAATCAAACACTAACAGAGATCTCCTAAGCAAAAATAACTATGTACCCAAAGTAAGCAGGTGCACAACTCTACCCTTATAGGAATAATTCTGCTGTTAGAGCCACAAGTCAACAGTGTACTATCTTCATAAACTTACCATTCTTTTTTCAGAAAATTTTTCTAAGAATTAAAGTTGAAGTTTCCAAATATATCCGGTTTTTTTTTTAATGAAAATCAATTTCTGTGACTCTCTATTTCACTATATATAGCACTTTCTAATAAAATACAGATAACAAATAGAGGTTCTCATTGGATACATTCCTAGAATCCAGACTTTATAATCACAAAACACTGAGAACAGAGGCAACTTGAGGTTATCTGAGAAAACATCACCAAAGTAGCTCTCCATCTTGCCAGCAGCAGTAGCTTCTGCAAAGGACACTTTCCAGTTGCCTTCCTTACAGAGGGCCTTCCAGGCCATTGTTTCGGATGACCTTGGCATATTCTTTGGCTGACCTGTATGGGACTCGAGGTCTAGCAGGATCTTCAAAATCAACATGGAAGAGGCCAAACCTTCTGCTGTACCCATTGTTCCACTCAAAGTTATCCAGAAGCGACCATGCACAGTATACTTGAAGGTTGACTTCATCAACATGGATAGCTGAAATGGTTTTTGAAAGAGCCATTAGCATTTCTGAGAAAGTTCTGAGAACAAATATCACTGAGGAGCACTGGGCACCCCTTTCTCCTACTCTGCTAGGGATCTCAGTGGGGACAGACAAAATTCTTCTTTGTCTTTTTAACCACAGACACAACACTGAAATAAAGTTAGATTTGGGGTCTAACACTTATGTTAATTAGCTTGATTTAGTTATTCTACAGTATGTAGCATCATCAAAGCATCAAGTCCTACACCTGAGCATAAATGAATTTTTGTCACTTAAAATAATGCCCCTTTCCAGTTTTCTGCTTGACCTGAGCACGAGTTTCAGTTAAGGAGTCAAGTCACAGACAGACATGGATGACACAACACCCACAATCTCAGCATGAGGAAGTCTGACACAGGAGGGTGGATGCAGGTTCACAGATAGTTGGTTCTACTTAATGAATTGTAGATCATCCTGGATGGCATAGTGAAGCCTTATTCCAAAATTAAAAGAAGTTACTTATTATCCTAATAATGTAATCAGTCATTTTGACATTTTTTTCATTCTTTTGTTCTCTTAATGCACATTTTCAGTGCCTTTTCCAGTGTGTATACACACACACACACACACACACACACACACACACACACACACACAAAATTTCCTAGTACTCAGAAGTGTATTCAGTTAAAAACACATCCACCATCACAGTATAGCTTCTAATAGCTGAGAAAAATCTATTGGTCAGTTGGAAGAGATGACAGTAGCATTCCCAAAGAAGCCTGTTCCTTATATCCCCATAAGCAAACTGGTACATGTCTTATAACTCTGAAATCAGATACACCAAACTGAAAAAGTTGAGTACACAGCTCTGGCCATGTCTATAGGCAAGCATGAAAAGCTTAAAAATATCATAGCAACCTCTGTTACTGGCCACTGTTGCACTACAACAAAGACAGGGTAGCTTATAAACAATGGTCAATAACTTGTCACAGTTCAAAGAAACAAGAAGTCCTAAATCAAGGTCTTATGGCGTGCTGTGGATATTGCTCTGTATGAAACCAGTGCTGTGGATATTGCTCTGCATGCTGTGAATGTGTTGCTCTGATTTGGTTGATAAATAAAGTGCTGATTGGCCAGTATCCAGGCAGGAAGTATAGTATAGGCAGGATAAGCAGAGAGGAGAATTCTGGGAACAAGAAGGCTGAGTCAGGAGATGCTGCCAGCCACTGCCATGAGAAGCGAAGTGTAAAGATACCAGTAAGCCACGAGCCACATGGCAAGGTATAGATTTATAGAAATGGGTTAATTTAAGATTTAAGATCTAGCTAGCAAGAAGCCTGAGCCATTAGGCCATACAGTTTTAATTAATATAAGCCTCTGTGTGTGTATTTGGGTCTGAGCAGCTATTTACAATTGATGGCTTCTGGCAGATATAGTGTCAATTTTCTTCAGGTATATGTCCTCTGAAAGGCTATCCATGCTCCAATAGATTGTCTTAAACACATTTATATACAGGCAGCACTAAATGAATTCAGTGTTATGGTAGTTTGAATATAATTGGCCCCCATAATCTCATAGGGAGTGGCACTATTAGGAGGTGTGGCTTTTTTGGAATGAGTATGTCCTTGTTGGAGGAAGTGTGTCACTGTGGGGGTGGGCTTTGAGGTTTTCTATGCTTGGAATACCTCTCAGTGAGTCAGTTGATTTCCTATTGCCTGCAGATGTAGCAGTCTCAGCTCCAGCACCAAGTCTGCTTGTATGCCACCATTCATGATAATGGACTAAACTTCTGAAACTGTAAGTGAGCCACCCCTATTAAGTATTTTCTTTTTAAAAGTTGCCATGGTCATGGTGTCTCTTCACAGCAATAAAAACTCTAAGAGAAGTGGGTTAAAATATAAAACATTGAATTAGGAAGGGAAATGATGGAGTGGCAGGAAAAATTAAAGAGAAGGGAATGGGGATAGATTTGGTTAAAACACATTATAAATATGTGTCTGGAATTCTCAAATAATGAAAAAGGAAAGAAAAACTAAAAACATGGATCATTTGGGCCAAAACTGCACATGTACATAAATACAATATTCTCTAGAATTTATGTGAGTTCTCTAAGTTCATCATTTCACTCTGTGCTAGGAGACCAAAGTATG
Organism: Peromyscus melanophrys; assembly: GCA_902168415.1. NCBI lineage: Eukaryota > Metazoa > Chordata > Mammalia > Rodentia > Cricetidae > Peromyscus > Peromyscus melanophrys. The sequence goes on along the minus strand of CABHPR010126564.1, from coordinate 19,064 downwards.
GAGAAATCTCTAAATCATTTCCCAATAGTTTTCATTGTTTTGGATGGGAAATAGAGCTTATATTCTTAATTACTATTTTATGACTCTCAGAATTCTGAGATTATGTGAATCTTTGCATTGAGCATATTATTTGTGAAAATCACAGTCAGAGAACTGGGTCTATGACCCACTAAGACACATTTCTCCATTCAGAAATGAAGTGAAAGGCTGGTTTGTGTAACAAGATGGCCATATCCCTCAATAAGCAAGGAGAAAATAAACATTCATATAATAAATCAGATTTTAATTGCACTGGGGACTGCTTTCATCCAAAGTGAGTCCTGTAACTAAATATTTATCAAATCAAGCTCTACTCTCATTTTTTCTTTGGTATCAGTCTGTATTTTTCAAGTTTATTAAGAACACTGTCCATTTCTTCTACTATATATCTGTAGGTCTCCAGATCTTCAGAGCTGTGTTTATAGAGTCAGATACTATGCAGATAAAATATCCCTGACAGGCTATGTGATACATGACCCCAGACACAGTTGCACCAAGAGACAAGCAACGTGTTTTGATTAGAGAGTGTTTTATAAATGGTGTAGGGAAAGAATTAAGCCAAGTTCTGTTGACATTTTTAAATGAAATTACGCTTAGAAAATGAAAATACAGAACATTCAAACACATTAAGCCTTACAAGACTAAAAATACTTATGAGACATCCTTTCTTCTCTTATCTGCTGTCATTTGCATGTATGCCTCTGCCTTTGTCAAGTAAAATAATATGGAAAATGCCCTTTCTTTCAATAATTTTTTTTTAAGAATCCAATTTAAGTACAAAATGACACATCTCTGTCTCAAAACTACAAAAGCCCAATACTCAGATAGAAAACAGTAATCTCCTTTGCTTTGTAAATCAGTCTGGGGCTATGTGAGAACATGCATGTTTTCTTTCCCACTTGTAGAACTACTACAGCCCAACAAGAAAGCCTGCCAGGTACAAAGCCAGACAGTTTCTGAAAACACACACAGTCCCACTGATCATATACAAAAGGACTGATTCATGTGCTAAACCAGGGGATAAAAATGAAGCCCTGCCTGCTTGGAAGGGAACAAAGGGAAATCGTGACAATTTCATTGCTAACTGCCAGGAGTGCAGCGGCAAGCACTAAACTGCCCGAGTGACACTGGTGGATGTCTCTGCATTTTCACTGCAGGAACACTCAAGTGGAGAATTACCTAGTTAGGTTCGGGAGCTAGCCTGCTGGAATCCTTCTCACCAGGCCATCACTGGGAAAAATTACAAAACCACACTGGAACCTGCACGCCTCTCCTCTCCCAATCTCCTCAGGAACGGAAAGAGACCATCATCACATTTCTTGTCACCATGATTTATGAGGTCCCAGATCTTGGCAGGGGAGAAAGCACTTCTGAGAATTTGCTTTCTTTCTTTAACCAGAGTTGGAGGCAAAGTCAACACAGGCCAATAGGAGTTTGGACAGCTACGCAGCATGCTAGGATAAAAATGGTACCTATTGTAGAGTCGGAGTATAATGTGGAACAAGATTGTTGAAAGATGCAGGGATAAAACTTTTTAGGCTTACTTCCAGTTAAGCCCTTCTAGTTGTAAGAACCCCACATTAGCACTATATTCTGCATAGTTGTACATTCAAAGCAACACACACACACACATTATACATATACATATACATATATATATTCTGTATATTAAATATCTGTGTATACTATACATTCTTTGTCTAGAAAGAGCCAAACTAAAAAGAATGAAGGCAAACATTAACCCAAATAACCCTCATGTACTCAACATGCTTAACCAACAGCTCTCTAATTTGGCTTTAAGGCTTTGTCAAGAGGAAAACAATACCTGGTACTTGCAACCTAGCCAGCTGCCCATGGCTACTGTAGTCATAGGTCTTGGCAGAGAACCTACAGCATAACCCTTAACTACATTCTAAATATTTGTGTCCTTATACCCACAGACAACTGTAGTTCTTCCTCCTCCCAAGTTGGAGTCTGTCTTAGTTAAAGTCTTTATTGCTGTGATGAAACATCATGACCAAAAACAACTCAAGCCCCCAAACTCACCTATGATCCCTTTATACTTTCCTATTCTCATGGTTATTCACATCTGAGAATTTTAAGTTATGAACCACAGATTAGAAAGTATATATAGCATTTCTTTCAGGATCTGGGTTACTTCTCTCAATATAGTCTTTTTATATACCTGTCTATTTATTGCAAATTTCATTTTTTTCTTTAAACCTGGATAGCATTTCACTGTGCATATGTACCACTTTCATTATACATTTATCTGTTGAAGGACATTTAAGTTGTTTTCATTTCTTGGCTATTTTGAATAGGGCAGCTATGAACATCACTGAACAAGTATGTGAAAAGTAGAATACTCAATCCTTTAGGAATATGCCAAAAAGTGGTATAGCTGGGTTGTATGGAAGATTTATCATAGAATTTGAGAAAGACATTAGAAAACACTTTGCTAAATTCCAAGAAGGTAACCAAATTGCTTCACTGATGTCCAAGAAAATATATATAAACAGCTGAATAAAATAACAAAGATATCTAAAAGGATTTGAAAATTGAATTAACAAAGAAATAGAACTGTGGGGCTGGAGAGATGGCTCAGCAGTTAAGAGCAAGTTCAACTCCCAGCAACCACATGGTGGCTCACAACCATCTGTAATGAGATCTGGCGCCCTCTTCTGTCATTCAAACATACATGCAGACAGAACACTGTACACATAATAAATAAGTCTAAAAAAAAGAAAAGGAAAGAAATAGAACTGTGTGGTGGTATTGTGTTCCCCAAAATATTGTGCACGCTAATAAACTTATCTGGGGTCAGAGAACACAACAGCCACAATATTAAACATAGAGGATAGGCAGTAGCACACGCCCTTAATCTTAGCATTCCAGAGGCAGAGATCTACCTGGATCTCTGTGTGTTCAAGGATACAGCCAAGCATGGTGACTCACACCTTTAATCCCAGAAAGTGAGCCTTTAATCCCCGGGAGTGATGGCATTAAGAAGAAAGGTATATAAAGGTATATAAGACATAAGGACCAGAAACTAGAAGCTTTTAGCTGGTTAAGCTTTCAGGCTTTGGAGCAGCAGTTCAGCTGAGATTCATTCTGCATGAGGACTCAGAGATTTCCAGTCTAAGGAAACAGGATCAGCTGAGGAACTGGCGAGGTGAGGTAGCTGTGGCTGGTTTTGTCTCTCCGATCATTCAGCGTTCACCCCAATACCTGGCTCTGGATTTGTTTTTATTAATAAGACCCTTTAAGATTCATGCTACAGAACTGTTAGCTGAAATTAAGATGAAATCAAAAAATTCAATATCCCAACTAGAAAACTCAGAGGAAAGTCTTCCAAGGAGAAAGAATCAAGAAGAAGATAGAATGTTAGGACTCGATGAAGTAGAGGATCTAGATGAACTAAGCAAAGAAAATTTAAAAAAAAAAAATCACAGGAAGGAAACATAGAGGAAATGTAGGAAACCATCAAAAGATCAAATCTTCAAGCTGGGAGGTGGTGGCACATGGCTTTAGTCCCAGCACTGAGGAGGCAGAGGCAGGTGGGTCTCTGTGAGTTTGAGGCCAGCCTGGTCTACAGAGAGAGAGTTCCAGGACATGCAGGGCTACACAGAGAAATCCTGTCAACAAAACAAACCAAAAAAAAAAAAAAAAAAAAAAAAAACCACCAACAAAATAAGATCAAATCTTCAAATTATGGGCATAGACTAGGGAGAAGAGTCCCAGATAAACAGCATAGACTATATTTTTCACCAAGATCCTAAGAGAAAACTTTCCCAAACTACAGAAAGACATACTCATACAGATACAAGAAACAAGCACTAACTATATAAAACCAAATAAAGACCCCATGGCATATTATAGTTAAAACACTACATATATATAACTGTAAAATATTTACAGGTACAAAAGAAAACTATGTCACATATAAAGGAAAGCCCACTAGAATAATAGTTGACTTTTCAGTGGAAACTCTGAAAACCAGAAGAGACTGGAGCAATGTACTGCAAGTTATAAAGAACAATGATGGCCAAACTAGGCTACCGGATGCAGCAAAAACAGCTGCCATACTTGAAAGAGAAAAATAATCTTTCCATGATCCAAACAGAAAAAAAAAAAAAAAAGAATAAGCATGGCCAAGAGACTCTGGAAAGAAAACAAATGAAGCTATAGTTTAATGAAACATATTGCAACTAAGAACATAAACCAGGAAAAAAATAAAAAAGACTGCAATCTACAAATGCCTTTCAGTAATAATTCTAAATATTAATGGCATCGCTCATCTCTTAGATCAAAAGACACAGGCCAGCTGAGTAGATTAAGAAACAAAATTCACCTTTCAGAGAAATGATGGGGGGAAAAAAGAGAAATGATGGAAAAACATATTACAAGCAAATGGAATCAAAGAACAAGTAGGCACCACCATCCTAATATCTGGCAGCTGATTTGTCTGATAGAATTTTCCAATGTTAGGAAATGTGAAAATTGTTTTTTGTTTTGTTTTGTTTTCTGGAGCTCCAGAATCATGTCATGTGGAAAGCCTAGCGTGCAATCCCCCACACAGAAAACTATGACCACAATGTGGTAGTTTGAATGACATTATTTGAAAACATTAGGATATGTGGCCTTGTTGGGGTAGGCGTGGCCTTATCTTATTCCACTATAATGATAATGGACTAAACCTCTGAACTGTAAGTCAGCCCCAATCAAATGTTTTCCTTAATAATATTTGCCAAGGTCATGGTATTTATTGACAGCAATAGAAACCCCAAGTGAGACACACATTATTAGGAATAACAGTGACAGTGACTGGACTTAAGCTTAGTTATTTGGAAGTATAGTTCCCTAATTACTCAGCAAATTTAAATCTGGCTCTTGCATGAATCTACCCTGATAGTACCCAAGCAGATGGAAGGAAAGATGCACACTGAAATCCTTTTGAACCAACATTCCAAATCTCTAATTTCTATTATAAATATTTAAGTATAATCATACTGGATAATCAAACATAGTCAAACAGGTATAGAAAATAATTAAGAAAAAGGAACCGACTGATTACACACACAACCTCACAAAGGTCTCAGTTGTTCGAAAGTGCTATCAGAATATACCATGGCCAGGTTTACTGGGATTAGGGCAGAGAGATGACATTGAATGCTCTTTGGGATTAGCAACCCATAAAACTGAAGTTGGTTACCTGGGAAAGGGACATACCGTGAGTTGAAAGGAAACTTTTATTTCTTACATGCCAGTGGAGACATTGAGATCTACTCCCAAGGCTGTTGTAAAGGTCACATGAGATAGCATGAACCCTAGCACAATGCTCAGCTAACACTAAGTTTCGTTTTTTCCCTCTATGGTCATTTGTTGGGAGAATACAGAACACATGCTGAAAAAAAAATGACTGGGAGACAGAAAGGGCACAGAGATTTGGGATTACACATGAACAGAAGCAAGACCATGTAAGGGCACAGTAATGAGACGGTTATCTGCAATCTAAACAGAGGAGTCTAGAAGAAGCTGAGGCAGCTGGAACTCACAAAATTACAAGAAAACAAATTTCTGCTCATTCTAAACCTAATCACATAGACAATGAAGATTGTGGTCACAATACCTGATGGTTTTTAAATGTAACCAAGTTTGAGACTCATCAGATAATGACATGCACCAGCATCTACTACAGTGTGCTTCAACCCTAGATTTAGGCGACTTGAGGCCTAGACATGTGTGAAACTCCAGCTAGGGAAGCACTATGCTAAGGGAAGAGTAAATTCCATCAGGCAACTCCTTAAAAAAAAAATGGATCACCACTGAAAGACCATAGAAATACTAAATGCTCAGCTGCGCCTGCATGCATTTCAGCCCACTGCTCAGTTGAAATCTACCTTCCTTCCCATTCAATCAAAGGAAATCTTCTCAGTCGCCACATAGAATGGGTTAAATAGGGGATTCCAAAGAGGGAGTGTAAGCACTGTATGTGATATTATCTGGAAATAGGAGTCTTTTCAAATATAACTAAGAATCTCAAGATAACAATCTGGATAATAGTGATCCCTGTGTGTCAAGCACCCTTGCAACAGAAGAGAAAGGGAGAAGCAATGCCAGGAAGAAGAGCAGAGGTAGAGGTGGAGACTGAAGTAAAATGTTCTCAAGCCCAGAAATGACAAGGATTGCTAGCAGCCACCAGAAGCCAATTGAGAATCATGGAGCAAATTCTCTCCCCTAACCTCTGGAAGGGAGTACAGTTCCTGCTGACACCTTAACTTTGGAATTCTACTTCTGGAACTGTGAGAGGATATATTTCTGTTGTCTTTAAGTCACCAGGTTTAGGGGAATTTGCTAGCACAGCCGCAGGAAACTAATGCACCATGCTCTTTCATTGTGGTTGCCAACTGGGCTCTGAGTCCCAAACCACCCACCTGGTCTTGCTAGGGGCTTATGAGCATCTCTCTCAAAGTCTGTCAAAGCCAGAGAAAGAAAGCCTTCTGGGGACACAGTTTGAAGCCTATTTTCTGGCAATTGCCCACACACTAACTTTGAAAATGTGATTCTCCGAGTTTGGTTGAACAGTACAAGTTCATTACAACGGAAGGAGAGCATTAGCTGGGTAGCATCCTGCAGGAGACCTGGCACACCGGCTGCTTCCCCTTTCTTTGGAAAAATAAAGGCATCGGGATGATCTAAACAAAGAAAGACTCACAATAAGACTCTCCTCTCCTCTCCCCAAGTGAACATTAGTAGCTGGACAGAGTTAGTGAAAATACCCAAATCATCCCAACATAGAAGGCCCCACCTACAGATAGGAACTCTTGGTAACAAGAGCCACAACTCTCTGAAAAGAGAGTCTTTGAATATTGGAGCTAATTTTTAAATATTTTATAGGAAAATGCCAATTAGCCAGAAATGAGCTCCACAGACTTCTTAATTAACTATTATTCCTACTCTTTCTATTACACTGGGGGGGGGTGCTGCAAATAGCAAGCAATTAAAAGGGATCATATAAAAATTCATAATTGTAAAGCTGATCTGAGACTAGGTATATGTCTGCATCACCTTCCACAATTTCTCCATCTATATTAATTACGCAGTTACTTCTGCTCCAGCCAAAAGTTGCTATTAAAGGAACCAATGTTCTTCCCAGCCAGAGGAACATCAAAAGTGCTCCTTCTGTCCCCTAGTCCCTTCTCTACCCTCTTTCATGCCTTCTTTCCCTCTGGAACTTGGTTTCCTCTTCTGTAAAAATGGAGGTATTAGCATAGCTTCATAGGATAACAGTGAGCATTAAATAAATTAATACAGATAGCTCTGGGAAGAAGGTTTGACTCCTAGCAAAGCCTAATACACACTACTCAGTGCCTGCAATTGTGGCTTTTATTGCTCTCCAAGTCTGGGAGGGTGAGGAGTGAAAATCTGTTCCATCTCTTCCTCCATCTGGTTTCCAACAGCTTTCAGAGGACGTAGAGTCAGCACAAAGTGCTCAGTGCTGAGAAGCAGTGAAATTGGGTGCCAAGGGAAAACACAGCATCTGGGACAGGGTTATGCTCTGTGGGAATGGGTCAGCTGTGGGTCAGGACAAGAAGTCAGTACTGATGTGGAACTTTGGGTGATGCTCCCAGAATACCGGGTGGGACTGTAGCTCCTCTAGTTGAGAGAATAATGGGAATTAGGAGTATCCTCCTTGACATTTCTAGGACAGATGGGCAACACCTATCCTATATTTATGAAATAAATGTGTGTCAAGTAAAAAAAAAGGGACAGAGTATATGATGACATTTTATACTTTTTAAATTCATAATTTCAGCCCATATGTAAGGAGGGTGTTCATCCAGTTATCACCCTGTAAGCATTTAATCATAGTCTCTGAAAAGTAGAATGAAAAGAGAGAGGGGACATAAACAACTGTAGTGTTTGAATACCATCTCAAAAGTTCATTATGCATCAAGTCCTTTCATCTTTGCAATGAACCTATCAGATATTATCATCATCTATATTCTACAGAGAAGGGTGCTGATGTCTTGGTAAGATTCATACAGCAAGTAAGTGGGTTGAGACAGAAACTCAAGAGGACAGTAGCAGCAAAGCCCACACGTAAAGGCTCCACAATTAGAAGACCTGTTTTCATCAGAAAGTATGGGACATGGCTAATGCACCACTTTGCTTAATGAAATAGAGCACATGGATCCAACAATGAGCCAAAATAATTCTTTCTTAGCAGAGTCTTACTCTGACTGGTTACCACTGATTGCTATAGTTTAAATGTGAAAAGTCCCCCACATAGTCTGGTGTCCCACGTGATTTAGAGGGTGGGGCTACTTGGAGGAAGTGCATCACTGTAGGAGTAAGACTTTGAGTTTATCATCCCACCTACTTCCTGTCCTTATGTCTCCCTGATATATTGAGATTTGAGTAATATCCAGTCACCATGGGGCTTCCTGTCACCATGATGAATTTATATGCCTTCCAACTGTGAGCCAAAATAAATTCTTCCTCCCTTAAAGTTGATTTTTATCAGACATTAGGTAACAACAACAGAAGGTTAAAAAATACACTGGTGGAGAATAAAGGGAGGCATGCTAGGGAAATGGACTGCAATGCAGCTTTCAGGAGCAGTGCTGAAACATATGCTTTGGAGCCAGTTGACTGAAGAAACCACCTCCACTGCTAATGGACCAATGGAAGCGGGTGCCACTGTTTCTTCCACTTCCAAAATTCTAACTTTCTTTCAACCCCAGAATCCACTTATATCGCAGCTTATGCTGTACCCTAGACTAGGCCTAACCACCATTGTCATTCTCAAGAGCTGGGACTCTCTGCTTCCACCCTCACCAACATAGAAAGCTCTGCCTTTATCCAGCTGTTCACCTTTGAATCAAATACTCCCATGCATGAATCCAACTGCTAGATCATATAACAACCTGACCCAATGAAACCGGAGACTTCTCATCCTACACCTTGCAGAATTAAAACTGAGATTTCTGAATGTCTCTCATGTGGAATGAGTGTATTCAACCAATGCTGGGCAGCCAGAGATCGTGACAGATGTTCACCACTCTAGAACAAAAACAAGAGCAATCCAAAGGAAGGAACAGCACATGTGGAAACTCAGATATGGAAAAGCCCATGAGCAAAACATTAAAAAGGTGATTGATTCAATGGCACCAAAAAGAATGACAGTAAAAACTTGCAAGGAAGACCCAAGACTAATTGTCACCAAAGCTCTAAGGATTTTGAGTTCTACTCCAACAGAGATAGAAAATCACTGAGGGATTTTAAGACGGGGAATAATTTTAGCTAGTTCGCACTTTTAAAAGTTTCCTGTGACCTCTGGGAAGAACAGATCTGAGCATGGCAAGCATGGAATCAGAGCAAGCAGGTAGGAGTGATGGCATTCAGTCAGAGAGGGATGACAGAGGGAGGTAAGTAAAAACAGACAGAAGTGAGTGGGTTCCATATGGACTCAAATTAAAACACCAAGATTTAGCAGCACACTGACAATCAGTGATGAAGGAGCTATGAAAGCAAGGAATGACTTGGTTGACAACTGTGCCAATCTCTGGATTAGGGAACACTTGACAGAGACAAGTTTTGGCACAGAAGCAAGGACAATAGAGTGAAGCTTGGTTGTAATGACCTTAAGATGCTTTTCTCAACATCCAAATATAAGATAAAGGCACAGTCTGAGACAGTGATTTTAATTTTAGAATCGTCACACAGAGATGGTAATTGAAATCATGACTGTTAACAGAAGTAAGAGAATAAGAAAAGCAAAACAAAACAAAATGTGGGCATGAGGCTGACAGAATTCTAACAACTGAAGCTGAGGCTCTAATTCCAAAGTCTATGATCTCCGCCCAGAAGGACATGGAACATTGCAAATCTTGAACAAGCGAACTGTACAAAGCACGGAGAATCAGAACCACTGTGGGAAGTACAGTGCCAGATGGTGTAGAGAGCACCAGGTAGGCGGAAGTAGGAGCAACTTGTAACATCAGTCCCCTAAGAGCAAAACACATTCTTTCAGACCTCCACAAAAGACTCCACCTGGTGTCCCACATCCACCTCTCCTTTCTTTGCCGTTCTTCACAAACCCTGGCTTTCTCGTTCTTCCTAGAACATGCTGAGTATATGTCCACCCCATGGCCTTTGTGACATTTCCTTCCATCTGCTGTTCTTTTGTCTCCACTGCCCTTCCACTCTTCACTCAAATCCATCCCCCTAACAGATCGTTCCTGATGCTCCAACTGAAATGATTCCCAAGTGCTCCACTCTTTTTCACATCTTCCTGTACTACAATTTTGTATAATTTATTAAATAGAAATGCCTTGCTTGTGCATTCATTTTGTATTGTTCATCTCAAGGAGTAGATGCATGACTCTTGTGATTTTTTTTTTTAAAAAAGGCTTTATCCTTTTTCTTCAAAATGTACCACCCTATGAATAGTTCTCCAATCTCCCAAGTTGATGATGAATGAGCACTTGTTGAAGGAAAAGTGAGGAAAGGAAAAGAAGAGAAATGTAAAGGGGAGAAGAACGATGAGTATAAAATAAAATGGAGAAATGGGGAGGTAGACAGAGAGAGAAGTGAGGGAAGAAGGAATGAAGGAGTGTCTTGACATGATCTCAATACAACAATGGTTTCATCATCCCTGCCTTGGTCTTAGAATCTCAGCAAGTCCAAGATGAACAACCCACACCTCATTAATTACTGATTTCATGTCTCCACCTCATATGTGAATCTGCCTCACCTGGTTGACACCATCTCTCATGGCAACCAATCTCTAATTCCAGTCCCTGTGTGGTTATTCCAGCTGTCCACCTATTCATTCCACAGTGTATCTGCACTTCCCTGAAGCTCCCTACTTTGTGATATTTCAACAAAGCTTCCTTACTACATCAGTATCTGTTACCATACATCCATCTCTAGTTCCCAGTATGTCTCAGAGACCTCTGTGTGAGCTTGAATGTGTTTCTGGGAATTGATCATGAATGTTTTCCCATAATAATTCTAAAATCTCTTGATGTTGAGGAATAGGGTTGCTGCCCTCTCCTAAGGCAAAGCATTGAATCTGAATGGTAGCGTTTTGTCCTTCAGTGTCTAAACTGGAGTTCCTGGAGAAAGCATCTTTCATCATATGCTCTTATCCCTTCCCTAAAATACACACCTTGTATAAAGTTATAGAACTGCTGTCATTTTATAGTCCATAAGAATATTGATCTATCTAGACAAAAAATAGTTCCTTAACCAACCACAGCACCTAAACTAGACTGTAAAGTAAGTAGCCTTGAAAGAAAGCATTTGGTGTCCTACATAGAATTAACAGAGGCAGATATTTCCATATTCATGTGAAAGGCTACATTCTATGTTCTATGGTTGTAGTAAAGGAATGTCGATATCACAGTAAATGCTAAAATCATCACAGTATTTAACATGGGAGCAAATGAAAATAAGAAGTATACCCTGAATGACTTATGTCTTTCAAACTATATCTTCACAAGTCCATCTTAACTTTTTTCTTCCATTTTTCCCTTGACACAATTAACTTCTTTTTCATTATATGAGACATGTAGCTGCTTGTTTAAAGTCTATCTTGTACTCCAGACTCTGTACCCCAGGAAGTCAAGAAGTACATAGATCCTACATCCCTGTGTTCAATGTACATTGCTTACAAAGAATGGCTGTATGTAGATATTAAACTGGACAGAAAGCAGTTATTAAAAAGCGTAATGACTTTCTGACCCAAGTGATTGAATTAATTTCTAACTTCAACTTTTCTGAGTAATCAGGGAAAGATGCAGAACTTACTCTTCCTCTAGTTGGAAAAATGCATTTTGAATGCTGAGAACTAGAATGCGTTCTTCTGATTCCTTAATTCCTAGACCAAGTGTCTTTTCAGTTCCTGGTGTCCCTATATGTATACAATGGATACTAAATACATCATAGCTGATATTCCTCAAGAGCCATTGCCAGAGATGTCAATGCCACCTCCTGTCACTGACAAAGGGAAAGCAAACTCACCATACGAGCACTATAATACTCAGAGTGCCTGAGAGCAGCAGCCGTTGTAATTGCTTAGAGTTGAGAAACGCAGGGAAATGAGGAACCAACAGCAGAGAAAGAGGAATACTGACACTTCTTTAAAATGCAACTGTGTATGTTTTTAGTTTTCACATTGCTGGCACCAAGTTCAAGCCCAGGTGGGCAACACCTCCCCCAGACTGCCCATCCTGGCCTAATGCACAAGGCTTGCCAGTCTGCTTTTTAAGGACAAGGAAGGACACTGCTTGGTGATGTGGCCACAAGCTGTTCAGGGAAGAGACTTCGCTCAGCACATTTCAGCTCTGGAGGAAGGCTAGGCTTCTGTCTGGGAGCCACATAAAGTAAATAATCATGCAACTGCAGATTCATTCTGCTAGGGGCTTCTGACAGCTGCTCTGAGAGGTGGGTCCTTGCAAGCCCATCTTTCAGCAGTGAACTGACCCAAAGATCCAGGAAGCTCCAGACAGGACCATATGGCCTGGAATAAAAACATATTTCAGACTCTGTTTATTATGCATATCTTTCAAGGGTTCACTACTCTGTGATGAAACAGTGCACCTGCAAGGCTTTAATAAGCTCTCCAAGCAAGTACAATTATAAAATCGCAGACACCTGAAGACTTGGGCTTCTTGTATACCCAAACAAGCACTGCCCACCGATGACTGCTCTCATTCTTTTTAATTATATGGATTTGCAATGTTTTGTAAGCTGAGATCAATACTTATTCAGAAAATAAAACTCATTGTAGACTTCAGAGTGAGAGCCATGAAATATTGTTCCGCCTAAACTTTGGGGACACTAACATTATTGCACACAAAACCTCACCAGTTTACCCAAAATTCAAAGAAGCAGTTCCCATGCAGCCCTTCGAAGACAGGAAAGCATTTGACATGAACTGAAGGTAGACCTCATTTATCAACAACACCCAGAGTGGGGAATGGCTTTTCTTCACAATTGGGTCCTAGAATTCCACATCTGGTCCAAATCTTTGAGAAACACAACTTGTTCATTATTTACTCAATGAATATCCACTGAGAAGCTATTGTGTGCCAGACTCCAGGCTATGTGTGCTGATCTAGACAAACAGGACATGTATTATCTGCCCTCAGGAGTCAGTGTTCTCATTGGGAAGATGGAGTCAACAAGAATTGGCTTGGGAATCCACAAGGATGTAGGCTATAAAAGACACTGGGCCTGCAGAGACTTAACCATCCTGTGAAGATCAAGCCCAAATCTCCAAGGGAACAGGCAGTTTGAATGGAAACTTGAAAATTACGTGTCTTCACAAATTAGTCATGTAAGTGAAGGTATGCACCTTATCAAAGTTGAAAGAATGTTCGTGTGTCCTCATCACTAGTCTCTCCCAGGGTCCAAGCAGCAGGATGCATCTCAAGGCCTCTAATTAGCCTCAGCGTGAGCAAAGCATTCAAGCATT
>CABHPR010126562.1:1552-15860 GCA_902168415.1 Peromyscus melanophrys | reverse complement strand
TCGGAGGAACATGACGCGTGCCTCTCGATCATGATGGAGGCAGTCTTTGCAGCATGGGGAAAGACAGGTCAGTTCTCCATCCATGACTCCTCTTCTTTCCTGCCCTGATGCTTGAAGGGAAGAAGAGAGGAATAATTCCAGCAAACACAGCCAAGAAAAAGATGTATAGCCTGGGCAGCCCTATCGTAGATGGCTGCATGAAGTCTTGGGGATTAAGCTTCTTCAACTACCGGTTACTGAAGCAGTTAATACATCTTGCAAATTTGTGGCAGCCTTATTGCTAACAGCTGAGAAGCTTTCACTCCTCCTCTCATTTGCTATTGATGTCTTGCCATATTTTGAGTATAATCCCCTCAACAGCATTACCTCATTTTTTTTTTTTTTTTTTTTTACTCCTCTCTTGCAGATTAGCTCATCTGGACTATGCTCTTTGGTGCGTTGATGTTGAGTGTTGACTGTGTCTTGATTTTTCATTTTAAAGGCATCTCTAACCATAGCAGATGTTTCATGAATCTGGCCTTCTTTGACACCACATGATCACCTGTGCACGAGGAGGGGCTCCATTTTTGTTTTTGTTTTTTCTTCATTGCTTGGTATTGATAGCAGGCTGCCTGGCATGTAACAAGAGAAGGTGTTTCAGGTTTCCTTCATTCTCAATTGTTTGTGACACTTACCCTCTTATAGGGTTATTTGTTTAGCAGGACTGGGATGGAGATTCCATCTTCATATACTTTAGTGTGATAAGACTCTCAGCCACTTGATTTAAAACCAGCTTTTCATTTGTTGAATAATTCTTTTGTGTGTATGCTTTAAAAAAAATATACAGATCCAAGGCCAGGCACCAGGCTGAGCTCCGAGAATCCAGTTGATGAGAGAGAGGAGGGATTCTACAGGTGGGGGACGTTGAGATCATGATGGGAAGACGTGCAGAGATGACAGGCCACACTAGTGGAAGCCCATGAACTGTGGACTGGTGGCTGTGGAGCCCCCAAAGGACTGAACTAGGCCTTCTGGATATAGAAGATGGTTGTTTGGCTCGAGCTGTTTGGGGGGCACCCAGGCAGGGGCATCGGGAGCTGTCCCTGGTGCATGGGCAGGCTTCTGGGAATCCAGTGCCTGTGGTGTGATGCCTTGAGCAGCCTTGGTGCAGTGGGAAGGGGCTTGGACCTGCCTAGGCTCAGTGTGTCAGACTCTGCTGACTCCCCACGGGAGACCTTGATTTGGGGGATGTGGGGATGTGGGGTGGCTTTGGAGAGAGGGCTGGAGGGTGGGAGAAGGGAGGAGGGGGGATCTGTGGATGATATGTACAGTGAGTAGAAAATTTCTTAATAAAAAAAATAAAAAAAATAAAAAAATTTATATATATACATATATATATATATGTGTATGTATATATATAGTCTATACTTCCCAGGACACAGAACTCAATATTAAAGACACCCAAACTCAATTTAAATAAAATAACCCTGAGTACAATGGAGCTTTACTAGCCTCTGCTCCCTGATGTACCAGGCAGTTTCATCGCAAATCTAATTAACTCTACTTTGTCCCGCACTCCTCCAAATTACAGCCCTCAGAGTAAACACATGCACAAAGGTTCTTTGCACTCTGTCCCTGAGGTTTCCCTCCGGGAAACAAACAAAGCACAATTTCTGCCTCTGTCTCGCCTCTCCATACCAGTCTCTGAACTGCCACCTCTGTGTCTTCTGTCTCTGTCTTTGTCTCTATCCCTTTCCCCAACCCTATCCACAGCCCTACACAACCCATCTCTATCCTTAGCCCTATTCCCACCCCTCTCCCCACCTCTACCTTTACCTCAATCCTCCTCTCCCTTACCTAGCTCTACACCTCTACCTGTCTCCTCGTTCTCGTTAGTATCAGCGTCTCGGTCACTGTTTATCTAACATGATTCACGTGCTGTGGACCCCCATTCTTCATGGTTGAGCTCTCTATGAGGGATTGAACAAAAGTGAGTTAGGTGCTCAGCTCTTTCTGTAGCTGAGCAGAAGAGGAATGAAAGCCTAAAGAGATACATTTCAGTTCCGTGGAGTGAGAGTGGGGATAAACAGGACGCCAGTAGGAGAGGCTGACACCTCTTTTGTGAATTGAGTTGGATTTCAAAGGGTGGGAGAGGCCTCCTGCACATGAGTGGGCGTTTGCAAGACAGAGATGAGGCGGCACCATGAGGGCAGCAGAACAGTATGTGCAAGGGTGTTCTGAGTTAAGTGTGGGGTGTGTTTGGGGAACGGCAAACAAGCCGGTGTGGCTGGAGTTTGGGTTGTGTGGGAAGGAATGGCAGAAACCCAGGATGCAGAGATGGAAAAGACCCATTATCTCATAGTCCCTTTCTCCTTCTCTTCCTTCTCTATCTCACAGCCAATGTGTCCTTGATGTTCTCATCCATAGCTGGCCCGAGAAAGTTGACTTAATCTCTTTGAACTCAAAGGAAGAAGGTCAGGAATGGAGACAGGCAAGAAGCCAGGTCACAACCTTTCTTCTCAATGACCAAAATGCTTTAGTTTTACATGTGAATGTCTCTGTCTTTCTAAGTCTGAGTTACTCAGCATTTAGGTAATGTTCTATTTTTAATGGGTTTACTCAGATCAGTGTTTGAGACATTCTTCATCCTTAAATTCAGTTCCTTAGATCCAATAAAGGATAAACTATCGTCTGATGTACCTTCATGCAATCACAACTGGCTGTGGTTTGAGATTCAGGTCTGGCCTTGAGATGAGTGACAAAGTAAATTATTTATTGAGTCTTTCACCCCCCCCCCATTAAAATGCTTTTTACCTCCTCAGAGCTTCCAAACAAAACTGTAATATATCTCCTTGTGGGAGAGGACTATTTCCTTCTTCCTTGCATTTATCACTGGCATGGTTTTTAATCACAAAGCTATTTCTCAGCAGTGTTGGCAGTAAAGTTACATGATGGCAACTCCATGTGATATGCAGTAGCCTTCATATTTCGGAAACACTAAAGCTGTGCTTCAGGAGACAACATTTTAGCTCACAAGACTGTTCTACCAAGAGTACCAAAAACCCCGAAGACCCACAGCATCGTATTTTCCCATGTGTAGCTATTATGTTAACCATTAAACATGCACTTACTGTGGTTTCTGAGAAATCAGAGAAAGACAAGTTGCCCTTGAGAATTAAGTTAGAATGCCAGACCAGAATTGAAAGATACCACCAACAGTTATCTAGCATCTAGCAATCCGTATGGAGACAAAGAAAACAAAACAAAATGGGGTATTTTCACCTTGAAAAGAGAAGGCTGGTTGA
The DNA here is from genome assembly GCA_902168415.1 of Peromyscus melanophrys. Classification (NCBI taxonomy): domain Eukaryota; kingdom Metazoa; phylum Chordata; class Mammalia; order Rodentia; family Cricetidae; genus Peromyscus; species Peromyscus melanophrys. Next base: position 12,576 of record CABHPR010126562.1, on the reverse strand, counting down.
ACTAGCAAGAAGATTAAATGAAGTCTTGCACACGTGATGTAAAGCAAAAGTCCTCTTATGAAGCACTGATGCCAGCCAAATACAATTATAAGTAAAATCTCCTGGAATTTATAAATACAAAGCAGAATACAAGTTTTAATTGAAAATATCCTTATTTAACCTTAGTTAATTGCTTAAAAGTTTAATTGACAAATACTTTAATAAATAGCTAGCAGAGAGGACTTTGAATGTTTCCAACAGAGAGAAGTGAATCATCATTTAAAATGATGGGTGTGACTGTGTCCTGAGTTGGTCATTCATCACACATTGTACATATGTATTAAAATATCACACTGTGCCCCACAAATATGCATAATAATTTTGTGTCAATTAAATTACTAAACATTAAACTGCCTGAAGAAGTATAAATAATTTATAGTTTTAAAATGTTGATATCTAAAATCTTATAAATTCTTGCATTAAATTCACCTTTTGTTTCATACTATGTTGCTGCCTATATTTAAAATATTGTGACATATTTAGTATAATTCAACATTATTAGTAGATGTGAATTGCACTCCATTCTGCCTTGTTTTAGGCATCCCTGCATATATTTTTCCTTTAGAGATTTAATGCAACATTGCAACCCAGAGGCAGCAGTTGCCTGTACAAGATCTATACAAGATTAAGGCAACATTCCTCCACAGATAGGGAAGGAGGTCCCAAGGCCCCATCCCCATATTGGCAATTGAAAGCTGTGGACAGAGGATGGTTAGTTTCCTTTGGGGATGTGACCACTGGTAGGCTCCAGTGAATGGTACCACATCCTTGGACATATGGGCATCGCTATTTATTCACAGGATGCTATGAATAAAATAAAAATGAGGACATGAAATTGGGAAGGATACTGGGAGATACTAGAAGCTAGAATGAGAAGATAATATTGGGTGAGAATGAACAAAATACATTGTATAAATGTGTGACATTTTCAGAGGGAGAAAAATAGTATTAAGAATGAAGAAGCAAAGAATAATGTTCATATACTGATTTCCTTATCAGCCTTATTATGAAGTTTAGACTATGTATGTGTATAACAGATTGCAATTTATGGAGAAGTCCTATGTCCAGTGTTTATTCAGTTGTACAAATCCAATGCAAGTCTTCCAACAGCTCTAGGAGATAGTCCACCTTAATTCCATTTTGCAGAAGAGGAGGACAATGAGCTAGAGTTCAAGGTGCCAGTGGACAGTAAAGCTCAGATCTGACATGTCTGCTAAGGTTGACTTGCTCCAGGCTTTTAGTCACAGCTGTGAACTACCCATCTGGCACACAGGGTCAGCACTGTAATCCTTGGTTGACACACAACATGGTCCTGATTTATTATTTTTCATTTAAAAATAGAATGGTTAGTTATTAGATGAGCTATCAAAAGTAGAAAGTGGTGTAGTGAGAAACAAAGAAACTCTCAACCCAATGTTCTCTAAATAGAGTAATTTCCTATTCATGATTATTCCTATGGAAAGGTAAAGTTGCATTTTTCAAATCTACCTCATCAAAGCCACTCTGGCTTTCATTTGAGCACAACTTTCTTTTTCTCTGTATCATTTTTGTCTAAGGAAGTCAGTAATAGCTGCAGCCTACTAACAAGTCTGCGTGACTTCATTGTAACCCTGGGGTCATTTTTAAATATTTGCTCAAAAATTCTGGGTTGATATTGTTAGCATTGAGATCAAGATTATAGAGGCTAAAGAGTCAGAGAAGCTCTTCAAAAGAACTCGTGGACGCTAGATTTTCTAATTCATTCTTCAGAGCTTTAAAATCATAACCATCTTGTTCAAAATACTTTTAAAGTAGATTAGATGTCCCCTTCCAGAATGATTGTATTTGAGCATAACCGAGTGTTTCCTTGACTCAGAGCCATTGCAGCATTGTTACAATAGCATGAGATAGTTAGGAGAGGGCTTTTCTCATTTTGACAGACCTAGAATTCTGTTCTCTTCAAACTGAAGATCACTCTTCCATTATGCGGCTCAACTGGTGAGTGGCAGACATTCTGTCCTGTTGTGACTGACAGATGACCAGTTCCATTCCCACCTCCTAAACCTGTGCTTACCTAATTTTTCTGTTCATGCACTAAAATCAGAAAGAAGGAACAGGCATGCTCGATGCCATGCTGGACGCAGCACATCTTCAGTCCATTTGTGAAAGAGAGGCTATTAGCTCTGGTGTTCAGTAGAGCAAATACAGGCTTAGATGCCCAATGGCATACATGTCCTCATCTGTGAGCTGCTAGGATGATGGCCAGCCAATGCATGAGGTTCCCTTGTATGTCAATGGCCGAGTGCAGCCAGTATTCAGCCTGACACACTAGTTTCACATCCTTCACCCTTCTGCTACGGTCTGGCTTGCCCATGCAGATGCCTATGCAGTCACTTCCTCTCCAATGTGGTATATGCATGCAAACTACCACCTCTGCTTTATCAAATAGTTCCCCTTGGGAGAAGATAGGTGGACATTCAAAACTTAGCGTCCTTTTGAGAATAGATTACCAACAAAACTGTTGTGATGAGAACTGAAGCTTAAGGATGTCTTGAATTGTATATAAAATAGACACCATAAGAAATACTGAACTTCAAGAATAAGTTAAAAAGGAGGTTGGTGGAAGGAATGTGCAGGAAGAAGCTAGAGAGAAGGAGATCAAGCTGTTTAAGACATGGGTTAAAAGCAAAGAGTTTCCCAGGAAGCACAGGGCATATGGTCAACCTGAGGAGGAAGCGTGCAGGGGAAGTGGGCCTGGAGTACCACATGCTATCCCTTTATGCTTTGCTGCAGCTAGCTCCTCTGGCATACAGTCACTCTGTTTCCGTCATTATTTGGCACAAGATGTTAACACACTGGGGGACAAATGAGAATAGCCAGATTTCCACAGTATCTTGATATCATTCCCTTAGTTTCCCATAATGCATCACTAATTAATCAGAAGCCTTTGTTAAATTACACTATAGTACTTTCATAAATGAATAAGGTAGTATTGTCTTTTTAACAAAAACTAGCAGTTCACCTTATAACCACTATATATGCATATACACACAGTGTGGTATGTTGGAACAATATTAATTAGATTTTTGTTACTTGGGAAAAAATGCCAAACACAATGTGCCTAGTAAGACCATGGTTAGAATAAGTATAAGGAGGCTGAAGAGATGGCTTAGAGGGTAAAAATGACACAGCAAAGTCCCAAGCACCTGTGCTGGAGAGGTGGTGGTGCAGGGATTGAAAGCACTGGTTGCTTTTGCAGAAGTTCTTGTTGCTGAAGTTTTCCTGGTCCTGCCTGGCCCAGGGTCAGGACAAATCTCTCTCACCCGCCAGTCCCACAGCCGCACAGACCCAAGCAAACACACAGAGACTTATATTACTTATAAACTGTATGGCCGTGGCAGGCTTCTTGCTATCTAGTTCTTCTATCTTAAATAAACCCATTTCTATAAATCTAAACCTTGCCACGTGGATCGTGGATTACCAGTATCCTTACATCTTGTTTCTCAGCATCTCCTGCCTCAACTCTCCTGTTCCCAGAATTCTCCTCTCTTTGTCCTGCCTATACTTCCTGCCTGTCTACTGGCCAAGCAGTACTTTATTAACCAATCAGAGCAACATATTCACAGCATAGAGAACATCCCACAGCAGGTTCTGAGTTCAAGTCACTCTACCCACGTGGTGGCTCACATCCTTCTGTGGCTCCAGTTCCAGGGATCCAACACCTCTTTTGGCCTTTGCAGGTAACAGGCACACATGTGGTGCAGAGACATACATGAAGGAAACACACACACACACACACACACACACACACACACACACTACTACTACTACTACTAGTAATAATAATAATAATAATAATAATAATAATAATAATAATAATAATTTTAAGAAGCATGAGCACCCAACTTCAGATCCCCAGAAGCCACACAGAAAGCCTGGCTGGGTTGCAAGCACCTGTTATGCAAATGTTGTAGTGTAGTGAGTACAGGAGATATCCTGGGCTTGCTGGCTGCCAGCATAGCTCCAGGTTCAGTATGAGATCCTTTCTCAAGGAAGTAAACTGGAGAGTGATAGAGTAGAACACCCAATATCATTCCCTGGCCTCTGTAAGTGTGTATAGGCATGTACACACACACACACCCCACACTCACATGCCAAAGTGCAGAAATTTAAAAAAGAAAAAATTTGGACTGTATCATTTTAAGCAAATTATTCTGCACTTACTGCCTACTTATTCTTACTTTCCTTACCTATCACGTGGGGAAAAAGATTTCTCTAAAACCACTCAGCTATTCTTCCTGCCTTCCTCTCTCCCTCATTCCTTCCTTCTTTTCTTCCCCCTCTTCCTTTCTTTCTTTTGTGCTGAGGCTTGAACTCAGGGCTTTGCACATGCCAAGTTCTCATTCTAACTACTCACTCACACTGAAGACACAGACCACAGGTATTATAACTATACCTTTAATGAAAGAATGGTCTGGCATCATTTACCTGGTACCTATTACATTTTTTTTACAGTAACTAAGTTAAGATAATTAAATATTATTAAATTTCAAACTAAGTTCATCAGTTAAACTAAGCATTCAAGGTTAGCTTAAAGAAAAATAAAAAATAATAATTTGAGATGAATAAAGAACAAATTAAGATGTGTTAGGACACGCTGGCTCTCCCATGAAGGAGACACTTCTTCAGCTCCCTGGGAAACATTGCCTGCTGGGGCTGTGTTGTGTAGACCTACAGACCCAAGGTCAGAGCCTGATTGATCAAGAATTCCATGATTGATTTCACCTTTATTTTTCCTAAGGGGGTGGAGCAAATAAGTGTTCTAAAAGAAACACAAGACTCAACAAATTGAGATTGGGATTTATTCCCGGTATTACTTGGATTTCCAAGAATTTTTCGAAGTCTTGCCTTTCGGCCACAATGCTCCTTGGCTTTATGAGTTATTTGCCAAATTCATTTCAAGCCCTTAAATTTACAGTTAAAGGAGAAATAAAAAAGTCTTTCATTTGTTCCTAAGCTGTTTATTTTGCTTGTAAAACCAATCATAGCGTCTACCCAATAAAAGGAGAAACGCATGAAGAGTTATAACTCTAGAAAAGTTAACTGTGGAAAGCTGAAAAGCCCTAGGCAAAGCCAGACGTCATTTTAATGAGACAGAAGTTTCTCTTTGAACTTGGGAGGGTACGAGCAATAAGCTTGCTGAGAAAATTGCTTCTTTGTCCTTTTCTAGAATTTTCTTCTTTAAGACAGAATGTCGCTAAGCCTGAGGCTGAACTTGCTGGCATTTAAGGCCTAGCGCAAGCAGGCAAAAAGCTGGCCACAATTCTCCATGGTACCGCAGCACCAGGAAAGCTGCTCAAAGTGCGGGCTGGTGTGAATGAGGCACTGTGTGAGCCCCATGGAGCATCCTAGCATGGGGGTGTGACTTGGACGTGTTTTCTTGCCCTTGCCCTTTTGTATTAGCTACATCAATCACTGTCACAAACAAAAGCCTGACAAAAAGAGCCTTAAGAGTGGAAGTATTTGTTTTGTTGGAGGGTTTGAGGGGATATAGTCCATCACCGGGTAGGAGGCGGGGGCGGACGCAGAGGCAGGTAGTGTGAGGCTGGTGCTGTTAATCCGTTCACAGCCTGGTCAGGCTATAAACCTCAAGTGCCCACCCCCAGATTCACCCTTTCCTACCAGCCTCCACCTTCCAAATGTTCTAGAGCCTTCCAGAATGCACCATAAGCTGAGGACCAAGTGGGGGGATGCACCTAAGGGGGATGGGGCATTTCACACCCCAATTACAGCACCCTCTTCTACTCAGCCCTCACTGTCACATAAATACCCTTTCACTCTTACATCTATGTGTGTGCATGCGTGCAGGCGCGCGCGCGCGCGCGCGCACACACACACACACACACACACACACACACACACACACAGCTAGATGGGATGTCTGCACATCTATGAGTTCAGAAATACAGTTGCAAAAATATTAAAGTGGACATCCATTCCCACCCCTGACCCAATATCAGGAGGGAGACTGGACATCAAAATCCTACAAAATGCAGGAAAATAAATAACAGGATCTAAAAAAGCACATCATCCAATTTGCATCAAACCTACCAAGACCAGCAGTGACCACATGTGCTCTGTTCTACTAGAAATTTGGGCACATATCAAGGGTTTGTTTCTCTGGGTTTAAAAACTTTTCATCACTTTTTCCTTCTAGAATGAAAATACAACCCTAACTACTTTACCAGGGAACAAAAAGTGTTTGAAAAATAATTTCACCCCTGCCTAGTGCCTGCAATTGAGATCAGTGTCACTTCCAATTTGTTCCTGACTCCCAGGATATTTTTTTGCTCATTGGGAATTTTGCCCATGGGAACACTAACATCTGTGGCACAAATATGCAAACAAGCATAAATAGCTGTGTGTGGAAGCAATACTCTGGTGGCTTGCTTTCCCACTAGATCCCAAGTCCATGGGGGAACTGCAATGGAAGGCAGTTCAGTGGTCAGCCTCTCCAAGAGGAGGCAAAGATAATACTGTGGCCTCATAAAATGATGCATCTTTAGTACACTCTCTTCTTTAAGTTTTCTTCCCTTAATTCTTCTTATGGGGGGGGATCGCTATTTTTGTTACTTAACAGACTTCTCTGTAGTTATTTTTACTATCTACTTGCCACTTGCCTAAGCTTGCTAATATTGAAACCCAAGTATCAACTTTCAAACAAAACATGAAAACACAAAATGAAGTAGAGCCAGACTGGGGATGCATCAAGGACCAATCTTTAGTGCAGTAGGGACCCCTTTTCTATAAGGGGTCAAAAGCGTGGTCCTCATGATATGGCAGAATGGCTGGAATTGAAATACACTCTTGGAATGATCAAGAAACTTTTTTTTAACATAGCAGAAATGTTTAGTATCAAAATTAAATGTAACCCTTACTCACAACTGTCCTTAAGAAAATGCCTAAACTTCCGTCAGTCATACTTTCCTCGCATTAAAAAGTAGACATAATGACATTTCACTTTCATGTGCTTGTTGGAAGATCTGGAGAGGTTGAGTGTGTAAAATATCACACAAGACAGTCACAAAGTCCAGTGGGTAGAAGCTGTGATTGGACAGTGGAGCTGAAGTTACATTGGTATCTTTTGGCATGATAAAGCTGAAATGCTAATAGATACTTTTGCACCTTTGTTCAAGGAAGCAGGATATAGCATGCTGAATATGAGTTTCACATAAATGGATTCAGTAACATTTCTTCATGTTTGGACTTATCCAGCAGTTCCAGCTCCATCAAGTAATATGGCTGCTTTGTTCACAGATGGACTCATGGAAAATTGATAAGGTCATTTTATATATTTGCTTCATGTCATCTTTCAAATTTTTGAGAAAGGTTCTTGCTGGGGGATGTCTTTCTGTATGCTGTGAATATATATTGTTCCTATTGGTTAACAAATAAGCTGCTTTGGCCTATGGCAAGACAGCTTAGAGGCAGGCAGGAAATCCAAGGAGAGAGACAGGAGAGAGAAAGGCAGAGTCTGGGGAGATGCCAGTCTGCTGCCCAAGGAGCAACATACCAGCAGACTGGTAAAACCACAGAACATGTGACAAAACATAGATTAATAAAAATGGGTTAATTTAAGATATAAGAACTAGCTAGCAAGAGGCCGGTCATAAGCCATACACTTTGTTAGTAATATTAAGCCTCTGAGTGATTATTTTATAAGCAGCAGCAGGACCTCAGGGCTGGGTGGGACCAGAGAAAAATTTGAACTACAGGTTCTCATTATATAGCCTGTAATATTCTTGAACATGTAGCTCTCCTGTCTTGGCCTTCCAAGTGCTGGGATTATATGGGTATGCAATCATGCCCAGTTTATGCAATTTTAAAAATGAGTTCTTTTTTAATGAACCACAGTATCAATCATCAGAAAATGGTTGTGGAATGTAGCTACATGGTTAGTGACGGGAGTGGTAAGCACCAAGGCAATGTGATATTCCTTCTAGCGCATTCTTTAATAAGAAAGTAGATGTTCACCAGACTAAGTAAGGTTTCACAATATCCATAAAATGTGACTTACCTGATAACTTGTAACTAGAAGTTTTATAATAATTATTTTCATAGAATAAGGCTTTGGTAAATAGGAAATAGAGGTTGCATATGGTTCCATTTCACAAATGCTAGGTGATGGAAAGTTCATAGCTGTAGTAGGTAGCTGACATAGCTTACAAAGAGAAGTGTCAAGAGCTCTGGGTAGGTACACCAAGTTGATTTGCAATGCTATTGTCTTCATGTTGCCTTAGTTACTTTCATAGTTAGGAAAAGCTATCATGTCATTCTAAGATTGCAAAAATCATGTTGTCTACATAGGAAATAGGACATTCATCCTGTCATCAGAACCCCAAGCTTAGTGGGACTGATATGGTTTGAGTTAATATCTAACTTCATCCCTTTCTTCTTTTAGCTCATTGCAAAGCTTTGTCTAGATCAAATAGTGTTCATTGTCTTTCTCTCTCTCTCTCTCTTTATCAGTTGAGTGATCGAAGAACACCACTGTCAGCCTTTGAGCAAGCCAGCAGTCATCCATGGAAGCCACAGTTCAAAAGCTTTGGCACATTGTCACGAAATTCCAATTTTCTTCCCCTAATATAGTATAACATTTAAAATCCTTTCTCTCCACCCTTCTCATGGTCATAAATAAAAGATTGTAATCAGATCAGAATAGCCAAACATCTACTGGAGGGAATTTCTTGGCATTAGCCATAACCTGGTTCCTGTGAGACATGATGATTCAGTCCATAATCACTCTCTTCTCAGAGAAGGAAGGGTGGGTGGCAATGGCTAGAGTGATATTCCTTGAAGACTGAGGGAAGAGCAAGATAGTGTTTGGAGGCAGCAAGCAAGAAGCCTGGGGTTGTCGGTTCCCACAGATGCTTGTGTGCCAATAATTGGCTAGGGGTGGCAAAATAGCAGACTACGTGTTAAGTGACCTAAGCAACAGGAATTCATTTTCTCATGTGCTTGGAGAATAAAGGTGTCAGATAGAGGAGCTGGTAGGACTGGCTCTTTCTAAAGGTCTCTGTCCTTGGCTTATGAAGATCTTTAACAAACTGTGCCTGGATTAGCTCTTCAGCTAAGAGTGTCAGCACTGCTGCACTGGGATATGTTCTTACGACCTCACTATAACTTAATTCCTTCTTTTTAGGCCCAGGGCTTAAACACAGTTATATTTTAAGACACTGGATGTTCAGACTTTAACCTATTCTAAGACTGAGGCATTTTTCAGACCTATGTGGCTTATCCATAGTTTGAGTATGCTTTCAAAGGCTGGACACCAGGCCAAGCGTGTAGAGCTAATGGAATCTTTGAGAGATACAGCCTAGTGGAAAATAGTTGGACCCTTCCAGTACCTTTGAAAAGTATTAGTGAATTTCTTGTAGGACCCAGTTGGTTCCTGTAGAAGCAAGTGGTTGTAAAACTAATTAATTCATGCTAATGAATAACATCTTGTCACCAGAAGGATACGGCCCAGTCGCATCAACTCCATCCATAACAAATATACTCTGATTTGGTGCTGTTTCTCATCTTTTGTCTGAGAACATTCTAAACTCAAGCTTGCAGGTTTTCACCTTCCCTTCCTGTTTTTCTCTCCATTCTGACCTTATCTGACAGAACTTGTGCACCAGGAGCCACCTCTCCTGTGGGAGACCGGCCACTGCTCCAGATAAACCTCTGCCAGAAACATCGAGAAAATGGCTGTGAAGGGGGAGATAAAAGAGAAGTAAATTAAATGGGTGGGGGAAAAGGGAAGGGAAGGGAAGGAGGAAGCAAAGGAGTAACGTGAGGAGGGATGGAAAAGGAAAACTGAACAGTGGGAAATATGAGGAGGGACTAGAATCTTCTTCTCACTCTATTTGGATTTTTCACTTAGATCTCATTTGCCGTCAAAGCAGAAAATCCTCTTGCTTCAATGTTCCCAAAGCATGGCTTTAAGTTTGTGTTCCTCAGAGAATTTGCAAAACTTTTAACTCAAGTGAATTCGTCTAAAATTGTCCCACACAAGAATTACTGTCACAATGCTCTTGGATGTGAAAATGGAAAAAATGAAAACAAAACCCAAACTGGATTTAGTACAGAGAAGGGTTGACTAGAAAAATACAACAAATAACCAAACAACCCATAAAAACCACGCCCCTCCCAATGCCCAGGACTGAGGGACATGCATATCATGAAGATAAGACAGGCCATAGTTTCCGTGGGATCAGGAGACCTGATTAACAAATAATTTAACAAATAAGGAGGTGCAGAGATGAGGAGGCTTTGTGTGTGTGTGTGTGTGTGTGTGTGTGTGTGTGTGTGTGTGTGTGTGAAAAATGGGGTATTTTAAGAATATTTTAAAAAACATTTAGCACCAGGTCATTATATTCAGTCATAAGATGAATCAAGTTCACAATTAAGATTTTTTTAAATAAAATAAATGTAATAAAAAGTCAAGCAAACATTGTATTCTGCTGCATTTGGCTAAGATTCTTCAGACCCTATCAACGCTAAGTCAAGAAAGGAGGAGGGGGCACAGCCCCCTACCCCTTACCTCTGAACTATTGGCTGTTGATAGACTCTGGAAGACAGGAAACTCTCTTTAGTTGTGTACCCGCTGCTGAGCCAACTAGACTCCAGCAGCTAGTGTCAAACCTCCGGTTGCACAGGGATAGCCCTGCTTGATCTGAGTGTGTCACCGAACGAAATGAATAGTCTGTTAAAATGTTTTAATGGAAATCAAAGCAAACTCTTCTCAGTGATCCATATGATAAGATTCTATCTCAATATCTCTTCCAATTAATAAAGTATTTTTGTCTTCACACTGCTGTGTTCAGTACAGTGTTCACAGAGCAAGGAAGGCAAGTTAAATTTAAAAGCTGTAAATGGTTCACACATGTAGTCCAGCACTTAGGAAGGTCTTTTCACACACACACACACACACACACACACACACACACACACACACACAC
>CABHPR010126561.1:6606-32237 GCA_902168415.1 Peromyscus melanophrys | reverse complement strand
ACACACACACACACACACACACACACACACACACACACACACACACACCCTGCTGAGTCTGTTTAGTGTTGGTTGCATACACATGATTTCAAGCCTGACTACTTGGTATTGTATAACCAATTAACCAATTAGGGGTTCATCCTTGGGGAAAACTAATTCTTCCTTTCTCAGTAGTCCTGTTGCCTTTCGGGGTGAGAGCGTATGAGATTTCCCCTTGCATATTAACGTGCCCGTTGGTGATGTCATTATTTGGGTCTTGTTTAGACAGACGTTGAGGTGGTGTAGGTCATGTAGGTAGCTTCCTGGTCATTTCCAGGAGAAACAATCTCACAGCAGACTTCCCAGGCCACAGAAATTCCCTATATGGTTTTCAGTATCTTTTGGACTTCCCCAATCAACTTGAAAAGAGGTTTTTATGCCTGGGGTTTGTGTTAGATGGTCTATGGCTCTTGGAGGAAGCATTTTTTTTTTTTTAGCCAAAGTGGCATAGTTTTACTTAAGACATATAGGCATATGTGCACATGTATGTATATGTATTATACATAATTTTAGGTGAATATAAAATATGTTTAAACATTTTTATTTGTTTTGTTTTGTTTTTTGAGACAGGGTTTCTCTGTGTACCTCTGGATGTCCTGGAACTCGCTCTGTAGACCAGGCTGGCCTTGAACTCACAGAGATCCACTTGCCTCTGCCTCCTGAGCGCTGGGATTAAAGGCATGCGCCACCACACCTGGCATGTTTAAATTTTTTTAAAATCTTGACAACCAAAAATAAGAATGATATTTTGTAATGTATGAAAATTCTAAGAAATTCAGGTTTCAGTATTCATAAAATGTCTTAATTTTCACAGGACACCCACTTATTGCATATTGTCCCTGGTTGCTTTCACACTGTGATTGCAGAATCTGGTGTGATGGAGACTGCGTGGATGACCAAGCCTGAAATATTTAGTATCTCATGCTTTGCAGAAAGTTTACCAATTCCCAGTCTCAACAGAAGCAGCCAAAAAAGAGCATCACACAAGTGTGTCCAGGCTTAAGCAAGCTAGGTGAGTTTCGCTGCTGCTGTGTTCCAGCCAAGGTCCCTTTCTCCCAACATCTACCATCTAAATATCCAGGCCTGCGGTGGATCTTCAAAAGATGATCCCCACTGAATTGTGGCTTCCGAATTTCAAAACCATCCCCTTACCGTTAGTATTGCTAGTCTGTAACTTGCTTATAATGAAGAGTTACAAGCAGAGGCTATGATATGTGGCTTGCAGATGGGGCAGAAGAAGGCTTGCATCTGGTCTCTTGGAAGGCTCCCTCTGAGATGGTCAGTCCACCACCTCTGTGTGCACCACAAAGTAACAAAGCCCAAAGTGGATTTGAGAAGAGGCCACAGGATAAGACAAAGGCCTCCTCCAGTTCTTCCATAGACGCCAGTTCAGGGAATAAGTGTGTGTGTGGAGAAGGCATTTTGGGTATCCGTTTGATGATGCCAGGCCCATCTGATCTCCTGCTGCAACCTCAGAAGAGACCTTGAGTGAGAACCACCCAGTTAATCTGGAGAAGCTTTAGAAGTAATGATAGATATTTGTGTTAACCTGAGTCTGGGGATGAGTCATTACATAGAAGTAGGAACAGGGTTTGAATAGTGTCTTAGTCAGGGTTTCTACTGCTGTGAAGAGACCATGGCCATGGCAACTCTTATAAAGGGAAACATTTCATTGAGGTGGCAGCTTACAGTTCAGAGATTCAGTCCACAGATGGGGACTTTAGAAAGTTCTAAGGATGGACAAATGGTTTGGATTATCTATGGCTGTGCAGGTAGCTTTGGGTTGCAGGTCCACCTTGATATGGAGAAAAATCTGCAGGCAGGATTCATATTCCGCAGGTGCATTGATGTAGTTGTACTAGTTACTGAAATATGGAAATGTTTTTGTACCAGCTGGGAAATAACAGGAAAGACTTCAAGAAGCAGTAATATTACAGTTTGGCAAAATTCCTGCATATGTGATTTCAAAGCAGAGATCCCATGCTTTATCCCAGACTTTTCCAGTTTGGGCCCTTGGAGTGCAGATCTGCGGGGCATGCCAGGCATGTCAGGTTATCTCCTGTTGGCATTAGGAAGTGGTGCCCAGTTCCTTGGTGTGTGAGGTGTGTTTGTGGTGGAGTGTAAGGAGCATCATATAATGAGCTGAGGAAGACTAATTCTGCACACTTCAAGAGTGAAACCGAACTATGCTCATGGGAAGAAATATGGTCCAGGCCCAGGGAGAGGTTGGGGAGGTTCTTCAAGACCCCATTTAGTGATGAGGAAGCCATGAACTTAAGCAAGTGACCATGAGAATTCTGTTACCTCCTCTGCTCTGAACTCACACTCTGGCCCATCGCTTTCTTTGCTTTGTGCCTGGTCCCTCTCACAGTCGCCAGAACAGACTATGCCATGAGAACTTCAGACACTGTGAGGGGAAAGCGCTGGCCTAGCTGCCAATCATTGCTGTTGGCATTTTCTTTTCTTTCATCTCTTCTGTTCTCTTTTCCCTTCTGCGGTGACCCGTCTTCCACCTGGTCTCATCATCCACTGGGGTAACGTGGCACCCCTCAGTCTGTCCTCCTCTATGCTCCCTCCACCCAAGGCATATCTATCCCAGGAACGTGAAGGAGGTTGGCAGGATTGTGCAGAGGCCTAGGAAGCACTGGGCACAGCTAGGATGCAGTGGAGACAGCAGTACAAACCCTTACTCACCAACCCCCCCCCAGTGACCTCACTTGAAAGGGAAGCCATTGAAAAAGTCGATACAGTTCCCAAGATTAGCCCATGACTCATTGGATGTAGTTTAGAGAGTAAGTCAGCTTTGGCTTTTCTCACAACCAGAGCCCTAAGTGAGGATTTGGGTGCAACTAGCATGTTTGGGAAGGTTGCCTAGGGAAGCAGGAATGAGGACACAAGGAGATTAATTAATAGAGAGGAAGAAGAGAAGTTGAAAAGCGATGTGATCGCGTTGCTCTCCATTGTGGGCAACTGGGACCTGATACTGTGGTTGACCCTTTGAGAGACCACCCAGAACGCTTCCTCTAAACCAGGCCCGGTGGCATAGGCCTGTAATTCCAGCTCCTTGGGAGACTGAGACAAGAGGCTGGTAAATTCAAAGCTTCCAAACAATGAGAGTCTAGGGCTCTGGACACTGCTTCCTGTAGATGCCAGTTTACCATTATTCGATGTTGCTCCCCGGAGGAGGTTTGCTTCGTGGCATGCGTGGCCTTGGCTTCGAGGTACACTGCAGAGGCTTAGGAAAAGTCCTGGGGCTGAAGAGCAAATAAGGCTGCTCTTGGGATAGGGGCTGAGTGTGTGCCTGGGAGCTGACCAGCTCAGCTGCATCTGAATCCAGAGGCTGGCAGAGGAGGAGGCCCTGCCAGAAGAAGGATCTTCCTCCTCAGCCTCTGTAACCCAACCATGCTTTAGATTAGAAGGAGTTAATGAACGGTTTGTGCGGCGACTTCTGTTAGGCTAGCCGTTTTATATCATCTTCATCTAGATCATTTGGACGACAAGAGAAAGTATTGCTGGAATTTTTGTTTCTGTACCAGCATGTGTTTATTTATATACTGATGAGTAGTAGAGCTTAGACTGCTGGATACTTTAAGTGGCACACTGCCTGTGGTCCTGGAGGTGTCTCCCAGGGCTCCCGAGTGCTGGCTGAGGATAGCTTGGTTGTGTCTGGATGCAGACCTCACTCTTGTCTTTTACCTGATCCTCAGGGGCTTCCCTCAGGACAGCATCATTTCTCCTCTCCACTCCCATCCCTGACCCGCCCTTTAAATTCTCCCAAGCTTTTACAGGAAGTCAAAAGATTGGGTGGTAAATGTTTCTTGTTCTTTTCACAGCCTCTAAAAATCCCTGCTTGTTCGTGGGTAAACGAATGTGTCTGATTAGGGAAAAGGTCATGTGTAAGTTGTAGGGGAGAAGGAACCCCAAGATGAATATTTCAAGGCATTAGTGCACGTCACTAACGCTCGTGATAGGAGCTTCCCAGCAAAAGCGGAAGACGTTATGAAAGGGTTTGACCACTGAGTGGGAATCAGCACATGGCTCTGAAATGACTCACATCTAAAAGCCAAGAAGAAATGGGGAAAGGGTCAGAGAGAGAGCTGTGAGGTAAAGGAATCAGCATGTGTCAAGGCCTTGAGAATCGGGGATGTGAGGGACATTTGGGTAAGGATGGCAATGGGACATGTGTATCTACTTGGCTTCCTTCTGCAATGCCACTAAAACGATGACAAAGACAGGGTCAGTGTGACAGCTACCGTCACATGATGAGGTCCACTCAAGGGGTATTTCCTTAAGGAGATAAAAATTGACACACACCCAATTGTTTGAAAGATGGAGCCAGGTAGAGGTGACGCACATCTTTAATCCTAGCACTCAGGAGGCAGAGGCAGGCAGATCTCATAGTTCAAGGCCAGCCTGGTCTACAGAGCGAGTTCCAGGATGCCAGGGCTACACAGAGAAACCCTGTCTCATTAAAAAAGGAAAGAAAGAAAGAAAGAAAAAAGAAAGAAAGAAAGAAAGAAAGAAAGAAAGGAAGGAAGGAAGGAAGGAAGGAAGGAAGGAAGGGAGAAAGAAAGAAAGAAAGAAAGAAAGAAAGAAAGGGAAAGGAAAGGAAAAGAAGAGAAGAGAAAAGAAAAGAAAAGAAGAAAAGGTGGGAATGCTGTCCACACTCCTGAGGAGGAATTTACTGTTGACAGTGGTGAGAAAATCAATCCAATGGGGAAAATATGGTAATGATCAGCTCTGTGGAAAATATAAAAGTTGTTCAGGGAAAGAAGAGTGAGCTTCGCTGCTCCATGGCTCAGATGTGAAAATGTTGACGTAGCCAAATGTAGACACAGGATATTGATCTAATCATAACGATCATGGGGCAGCACTGGAGATGGATGTAAGAGAACAAATCTCCTCTTCCACAGCTAGGGCCCAACAGAACATGCCTGAGACAAAACTAAAAGTCGGTTTCATAGTGCAGACTTGAGAGAGGTGTGCAAAATTCCAGAGAGTATCCAGAAATAGTTGTCCGTGGTTTCCCCCAGAGAAATAGAAAGAAGGAAGTGGCATTTCCTCAGGGGAGTGTACGTCCCACAAATTTTTTGAGCATGTGTATTCACATGTGTGAGGTATGTGTGTATGTCCTGCTGTTTTTTGGTACATATATTCACATGTGTACAGCATGTGTATATGCCCTAGTGATCACGTGTGCTTCTGGAGGCTGGAGATGTCTTGCTCAATCACTCTACCCTTGGTGTATCGGGGCAGGGTCTTATGCTGAACCCACAGCTGAACCCAATTTGGCTAGTCTGGCTAGGCCACTTACTGGGGATTCCCTGACTCTCTATTTCTGGGATTACAGACAAGCTGCCTCACTTGCCATGCTGTGTCTGTGGCTTCTGGGGATCCTAATTCGGTTCCTTAGAGTTGTACGGCAGGTACTTTATCCATTGAGCCGTATTCCTGGTCCCTTCAGAACTGCTTGATTTTCCTATATAAGCACACCATAACTTGCACTGAAAGTAAAAACCATGCCATGGCAGGTGTTTTGAGAGGGAGGGGCATGGATTAAGTAGGGTTGTAGGTCTCTGGAGAGGAGGTGGAGTCATGGCTTTTCAGGAAAATAGAGAGCAAAGGGAGGATGTTTTCCAAGGAAGTCACATGACCAAGTTTATATTTCAGAGAGATCACTCATGCTGTATTGAGAGCAGATAGAAAGAGCAGCCACAGGAGACCAGCTTAGATTCACCACTCTCACCCTGTCATGTGAGAGGGGTCATTTGGATGAGGGTGGTAGGGAGGAAGCTGTGGAGATGCAGAGAAGTGGAAAAATTCAGGATGTGCTTTGGAGAAAAACTATTTAGTCAATAGCCATATAAAGGAATCTAAGGGGGGGAAGAGAGAGATTCTTTTTCTTTATTAATAACCACCATATGCAAGTTCAAAATCATGGGTAATAACTAAAATTTTTCCATAGGAAAAACCATTTAGATTGCTGTTGAATGCAGTGTTGCAAATTGGCAAAGATATTCATTTCAGCTGAGCGCCTTTGCAAACTACCCTGGCTGCCCCTTCGTGGCCTTGCATCCAGCAGCCCCATTTTCTTCAATTAAGCGGCTGTTTCAAAGCCATGTCATCTGTTTACCATTAATACATATTAATACAGCCATCCGAGCGTCAACAGCGAAGACGGGCTAGAAAACCGACATTATACTTATGTAATTTCTATGCTCTTCCAGATGCATGCACATTTTGATTCCAAACCAGCATTTTTACACCAAAAATAAAAGGAGAGTAAACTCAGTGCTGCTTCTAAAGAGAAGTATCAAATCCCCTACTGTGGAAAAAAAAAAAAAAAAAAAAACACTCTTCTTCTGGCTTTTGCTTTGCTTGTTCCTGTGAGAGCTCTAGAGCCCTCCTATCCCCCACAAACCTCTCTCTCCCCTGTTACCCCCCCTACACACACACACACACACACACACACACACACCCCTACTATTTACTTCCAGGCCATCTGGCAGTTTTTCTTGGCCCTGATTGAAAATGTTCTTAATATTTGCTAACAAAATTTGGGTTTTGTTTTCTCCCCATAATAACCCTTTTCATTTCCCCGAGGATGAAGAGACTCTGAGATGCTCTGATAAAGGTTTAATTTAAAAAAGGGGTGGGGGAGAAAGTGATAACAATAACTCCCACTAAGCTCAGTCCTCCCCACAAAGGCACCTTGGGCCCGGGCCTGTAACTTGATTTGCTGACTCAGGAGAAAGCCAGACAGATACCCACGCCAAGCGAGAGTTTGTATGCCTGGGGTTTAGAACCAAAGCCAGCAAGTGTTCAGGAGAGCCAGAGTGGGGTTTACGTTTTCCTGAGAATCCCTTTTTGTCTCATTTCCTTTGCGTATGCATCTGGGATGCTGTCAAAGCGTCAACAGGGGATGGGATAGAAGGTGATTAGTGGTCCGAATCCCACAGTGTGTGTAGCAGACAGGCATCTCTACACTCGGGCCAAATACTATTTGCTTGGCTCTTTGTTACACGTTCCTCAGCAAACCACCAGACTCATAGAAAAAGCATTATGTGATCCAGCAATCATACTCTACATATGTTATTATTTCTCATAGTTTCTGCCATATTATCTATATTAGGAAGTTCAGTGTCACAGACATAGTGCAATCTATCTTGTCTCTCTGCGACCCCATTTCTCTTTCTTCCTTCAGAGGTGAACATTGCTGAGAAGCTGCGGTCTTCTTTATCCATGTCCGGTGTGTGTCTATGTCTACAAAATACAAACAAAAACTAACAAACACATGCTGCGGTATCTTGTGCATTTAAAGGCTTCTCAGGAATGGTTTAATAGTTTGCATCTTATTTTGAAACTTTACTTTTCCAACAGCATCTTACTTTTGGAGCTTGTACACATCACTGCAGCACCCATGGCTTATTTATTCCCACTGTTACGCATTGCACTAGGGGATCCAACCCCACAGTCAGTCACCTACCCTGTTTGCCATGAACATAGCTTCATTCCATCGCCCTGATACAACCAGTTCCACAGTGGATGGCATAGTTGTTACTAATGGCTTTTGCTCCCTAATGCTCTCTACATCCATGTCCTTCACCACAGGACTCTGGCGCCTCCCACTAGAATATATCTTCCTGCCCCGTGAATTCAGGTTTGACCATATGCCTTCCGTTGGCCGATGGAATGTTATTGGGCAAGATGTAACCCAAATCAGAAGGAATATGTGTGTGTTGAGATGGTGCTTGAGTCTTGAGTCTCTGCCATTGGCACAAGACTAATATGCTTGGGTTGCCCACTAGGCTCTGGAGGAGGACAAATAAGGCAGGAGGATCAGAACTGAGCGCAGAGCTGAATTCAGACTGCATCAGCTGATCCCCAATTGGGTATGAACTGTCCCTGCAGAGACCCATAGACGCAGCGCCCAGGCAAACTCTATCTAGCCTACAGCTAGCTGCACAGGCCCAACCTTGACTGTTGCAGAGATGCCAATGTTTGTTATAAAACAAAGAAAATCCGTAAGTGATATAAAATGAAAATATTTAAAATTTTTACCCATAGAACCGCTGAATTTCAAGGGGAGGGAATTCTCACCTGCACGGGGTTTCCCCAGACTGGACTACCTCCATTTTCACCAGTGGAATATCCCTTTCTCCGGCATTCTCACCAGCACTTGTCATTCTATGTAGTAGTGACTTCCTGTCTGACTTCAGTTATGGTGACCAACCCCAGTCTGAAAATAGTAAATGGAAAGGCTCAGAAATAACTCATAGGTTTTTAAATAACTTTTATTGCAATGTAGTATAATTGTTTTAGTTTATGATTAGCTAATGTCTTGCCATGCTCAATTGATAAATTAAAGTTTATCAAAACCAGACTATGTATAGGACTTAGCTATTCACACTTGTAGACACTGAGAGGAGCCCTTGGAGGCTGTCCCCCTGCAGACAAGGGTGGATGCTGTAACATCTCATTTCCCATTTACCTCTGCATTTTCTTGTTTTCTTCTGAGGTTTACAGTCCTGGCTGAGACCATCTTCAGCCATTACATCCCGGGTTCCAGAAGAAGCCATTTTGAAAATGGATTCTCTTGCCCTAACTCTTCTACCCACCAGCCAGGCAAGACCTTCCATTGGGCTGACAGGCAGAGCATATAGATAGAAGAAGAAATCTGGAATGAGGGAGGAGGAGCCAGAGAAGGAGGAGGACATTAGGGGCCAGCTACCCAGCTACACAACCAGCAACGGAGTAAGATTTACACAAGTAAGAGAATGGGAAAAGCCCAGAGGCTAAAGGTAGATGGGATAATTAAGGAAAGCTGGCAAGAAACTAAGCCAAGCTAAGGCTGGGCATTCATAATTAAGAATAAGCCTCTGTGTGTGATTTATTTGGGAGCTGAGTGGTGCCCCCCCAAAAGAATAAAAACCCCCAACAACGCTGGCTGTAGGGTCCATGAGCATAGTACAGTCACTGTTGCTCTACACCACTGTATTTTAGGGTGGTTTGCTCAGCAGCACTGTGTAAAGGAAACTTGCTAATCCCTTCAGGCAGTGTAGACCCATTCTGGCTCCATTGTAGTGCAGGAGTTGGGCTCTACTCCCGTGTGTCTGATGTGTACCTGGAGCTTTGCAGGCCTACAGCGTCACTCCTCACTGGCTGATTTGAATGTCTTCTTTTGTTTTAGCCAAGGACATTTCTGGTTTTGTTTTTATGTCTTTAAATACTCTTTGCATATGCCATTCCTCTGCTGTGTGCCTGGGCGGGTCTCAAACCAATTTGGAAACGCCCTCCTGTCTGATGTGCATCTTTAGCACAAGAGCTCATCAAGCACAGGACAGTCTGGGCTCTTACATCATAGTCCCACTTAATCCATTCATTTACTAAAAATATTAGCTGGCGTCTACGGAGTACAGGCACTGATCTAGACACACTGGATGATAATGAAGGTACTAGGTCTGATGCTCACTCTCAAACAACTTATGGTCTGGTAGAAAGGATAGGGTCTACATAAATGACCATGGTATCACATATCTTCAACTGTAGAAAGGAGATGGGCAATTACTGTGACTTGGAGAATAGACTAAAATAAGCCACGCTGTGCTGGTGGAAGCCCAGAGCCAGTGCAGGTGATCCACTGAAGTATGTGCTCTGTTACAGAGCTGTGCCAGTCACACTGCCTAGATCCAGCACCACGGCCCTGGGTGACTGTTCTGGACTCCACAAATCTCTCCCTCGAAACTTCCCTGCCTCTGCCCAAAGCCCTGTTATTTTGGGCATGCCAATATGTGGATGGGAAATCTGGGAGTCATCCTCCATGCTTCCTCATCTCTAGGAACATCTTCCCGGGTCCCCATGCATTTTCTACGTACCCTACAGCCTCCATCAGCCCACACTTCTTTCAGCATGCCACATGTATTTGGCATCTCTGACTGTAGGCTTTCACAGTTCCCAGATGCTGGGCTGAATTCTTTCTCTGAATGACCTCTTTTTTTAAACTGTGCCCTCTTTCTGACTTGAAAGCCCTCAAAATTTCCCTCTTGTGTGCTGTATCTCATTCAAACCCCTCACCCAGATCTCAAGATTTCCTAAGCAGCCACGCTCCATTGCTGCACAAACACCTGGGGTGTTTGCTCTTGGTCCTGTCTTGTATTAAAAAACTTGTCCCTGCTGCCCAGTGTCTGAAAAGCCTTGGCCTGCCCACACGATGCTCTCAGCAATCTTCTCCGGGAGTTCTTGTTACACATATTTCATTGTCTTTTAAAACTCCCAAGTGTAAAGTACCAATAGAGGGTGCTTTCCTACAGGAGAGAATGCAAAATGGCTGACCGTGAGGAGTACACAGTGGCCAGGGAGCATCTCTGGGAGCCTTGAAGGAGGCTGGCCATACGCTTTCCTTACCTCCTAGCAGGACAGGTCATTTATTTAAGGGCACAAAGCTGACCAATTTCTGGAACCTCACATCTAACTCTAGGGACATTTCCGCAGCATAGCAGAAGTGTGCATGGTAAAAAGAATCAATGGACAGAAAGATCCGGGTGACAGGCTTCTGTTCAGAATGAAGAGTGAGTTTTCAACAGTTCAGTTTCTCTAAGAGCAGGATAAGGAGCCTTATTTTTAAAACATGATGCACCCTTGAAGTGAAGATGGGACAATGAAATGGGTGTTTTGCTGGGAAGGTGGAAGTGGATGGAACCTTTGTGGTCCATCTGAAGGGTACCCCCCCTCCCCGCTCCCCACCCTGGATCCCCCCCCCACCTCCCTGTAAGTGCAACGGCTTTTACCTGAGCATAAGAAGCTCAATGAAGTGGAGAAGAGCAGGGACAGTGGAGAAGCTAATGTTTATTTAATCAGTAGTATAGGTGACACCCCAAGGGATTTACATTTTTATTTAGTCATTATAGCCGCTTCACGGAATAGGATTTTTTTTATCATCACCCAAAATTTGAAAAGAAAGGAGAAGAAAAAAATTCAAGGTTAAGAGAGGCTAATAAAATTGCCCAAGAGCACACACCTGATAATTAGATAAAATAGAATTTAAGCCAAGTAAAGGTGGGGAGGATGGAGTTCATTTATTCTACCAATTCCTTCTGTGTGGGGTCTCCAAGGACAGCTTCCGGTCTAGAACAAAGGATTTTTTATCACACAGCCCTGCAAAGGTTTGTTTTCCTCTCTCCCTCTCCTTTCCCCCTCCCCCTCCCTCCCCCTTCTCTCTATCCCTTCCCTCCTGTCTCTCTCCCATCTTCCATCTCCATTTCCCTCCTTCCCTGTTTGCAGTTCCTGTCTTATGAGCTCGTATGTATGTGCACATGCATGTGTGTGCACATGCACCTTTCTATGCATGCATGTGGAGGCCAGTGAGCATGTGTGTATGTGCACATGTATGTGTGTACACATGTGTGTATGTGCACATGTATGTGTGTGCAGATGCACCTTTCTACACATGCATGCGGAGGCCAGACAACAGCCTTGGTCGCATCTTTCTTTGTTGCTTTTCTATTGCTGTGAAGACACCACGACCAAGACAACTTATAAGAGAAAACATTTAATTGGGGGCTTGCTCATGGTTCTAGAGGGTGAGTCCACAACCACCGTGGCAGGGAGTGTAGCTGCAGGCATGCTGGCATGGAGCCCGAGAAGTAGCCGAGAGCTTCCATCTGGTCCACAGCAATTGGGGGGAATAGGCCTAGCATGAGCTTTTGAAACCGCAAAGCCCAGCCCAGTGATGCACCTTCTCCAACAAGGCCACACCTCCTAATCCTTCCCCAAACAGTCCACCAAATAGGGATCATCGAGTAGTGAAGTAAATATGGGAACCTATAGGGAGCATTCTCACTCAAAACACCACTCATCCACTGTTTGTTCTTCTCTGTTTGAGACTGGTCTCTTATTGGCCTGGAGTTCTCTGAGCAGGATAGGACAGCTGGTCAACCAGCCTCAGAGATCCCCCTGTCTCTGCTCCCTCAATGCTGGGGTCACAGGGGCCCACCATCATTTACAGACACACCATCACGCGCTTTCCTTACATGGGAATCAGACTCAAGTCTTTACATTCAAATGGCAAATCTGTTCCTGGCGGAGCTTCCCCCTTAGCACTTCTGTTTGTCTCTTGGTTGGTTTTTTAGAGAAACATGATCTCGAGGTGTCTCCTAAACTGGCCTTGAATGCGGGGTCATCCTGCATCGTCTCCTGAATATTGGGATGGTGAGGTTTTACCAGACCATGTTGTCCTTGGTAGGTCTTTTTTAAATGCTTATTATTCAATTGCCTAATAAGAAAAACAAATCAATAGACATGAGACCAGAAGAAGAGAAAGCCTTGAAAACTGTATGGAGTCTATTGTTTTTGACTCTGTCAGTCCTTGACTTGGAGAATAGGAGTGTTTAACACAGCAACTTGGATCTGAAAGGGCAAACTGTAATCATAGGGGACATCTGGAATCACCACCATGAAGTTATTTCTGACCTACCATGGGGGGGAGTGTAAAACAGATTTAAGTCTAATACAATCTGACGGGAGCCTACCCCAGACTGTGCACATCTGTCATAAGGAGCCAGCAACTCACCTCTCCCGGTACTATTGTGGACTAGATAGTTCTTAAATTACTTTTAAGAAACTCTGGCTTGCGTGTAGATATGTGAAGCAAATGAAGAGATACTGTCAGGACTCTATACTTAAGTATCTCTGTGGATTCTCATCACCTGTCTCAGTACCGACTGGCATCTGCCTTCAATCATGGCGTGGCGGCTGCTTTGGAGAGATGTGCTTGGCCAGGTAACTTGATCTCCCCTGATTACTTTTCCATTTAGGGAAGAAGGCATCCAAGATAGGCAGCCTGAGGGACGTGGTGTTTTGATTGAAAATCCACTCATATAAACTGATGCATGCTTGGAAAATAATCCCTGTGAGATTTGAAGTCATTTTGTATTTTAAAAACAGGCCCCATGACTCTTTGGCTGGATACAATTAGGTGAGGGTTCTATAAGAAACCCAAGCAAGGAAGAATTTTATTATAGTGATACAAGGGTGAGATCTCATGTGGCAGAGGGTGAGGAGTGGATTTTTTTTTTTTTTTTGCCTGTGTTATGGTGTTGGAGCAAGAAAGAGAGGTGACCATTGCAGAAGCATTGGCAATCATTCTTTATGGTTTCCCAGTCTGAATTCCATGTGTCCTTCCAGATTGAGGCCCCACCGCATAGTGAGTGTGCGCCTCTGTGGGCGAATTTGAGCACAGAATTGATAATGTGCTTAATTTTAACTGAGACAGCAGTTCAGTTTGGCTTTTGACTGAGAGATTTTGATCTTTACTCTTTTAGTATAAGTTCCAAAAAAGAAAAAAATAAAGTGTGCTAGCGTGTGTTAAAATAAACTGTAGATATTTAAATTCCTCAGCCGTTATCTGTGTGACATTGATAGCAGACCAGTTTTCTAAAGGAATACTCAGAAGTACTCAGGGTTGCAACTTTGGAAATAGTCTGGAGTTTAGGAACCAGACAATCAAGGTCTCTGAAATTAAAATAGGCCCTGTCATCAGCCGACAGACAAATTTAAAAGAAAAAAGCGAAATCCAATTGAGGGAGAGAGAAATAATGGTCTCAAGGACATCTTAATTATGTCATTAAGCCCGAAATCAGATGCAGAGACTGAGGATCCAGTGGCATGCCCGGTGTCTTCTCTTTACCCCACCCTCCCCTGTGCCCCTGGAGCCAGGCATGTTCCGAAATTGTTGATGGTTTCCTTTGTTCTCTGACATCCGGCTGGACGGATCAGTGAGATGCATTGGAAGAAGGCTGAAGGAGGAATTAATTCCACCAGCACCCTCCCCATGGGTCCCCCAGAGCTAAAGGCTGGTCCTAGCTCCTGTCAGAAGGCCATTCCAACACAGCTCACCCTGCCTCTCCCTCTTACCCGCCCCTTTCCCAGGGACTCGCACTTGTTAACTGGTCCACACTTTGTGTTCCTTCTGCTATTGTCACTAGTCTCTTTGTTAAACTCCACTCAAATCACCATTCTTCTTGTTCTGATATGTCTCCTGATTCCTGATGAGTTTTAACCCTTGAGCCATCAATATAAATAGAAAAAAAGAAAAAGGAAGGAAGGAAGGAAGGAAGGAGGGAGAGAAGGAAGAAATCTGTGGATTGTGGTACTCTGCAACATGGCTGAGGCAGGGTGGATGACATCTGCTGATGTCTGTCCTCCTGACAACTTCTGAAGGCAGAGCCCAAGGCTATGGCGGGCTGTAAAGAAGCAGCAGGTAGTTGGAGGAGCCTCGCTCCTCCTTTGCACCATGCAGCAGAGAGCTAAGTGCTGGCCACTTGGTAGTTGTCCTCCATGGAGACTGATTGGCCAGGAGGAGGAGGCGATTGGGTTTTGTTCAAGGTCCTCCTCGTTCAATGCACGTTTGTCACGCATCCTAGAGCATTATTGGGCAATGGGTGCTAGGGTTTGGTTTTTTGCGTTTTTAATTATTTAGATGGTAGTTTTTCTTTCCTGGCTAAATGGAGTGCTCAGGATTTGAACTCAGCAGTGCTGAGACCTATTTGATAATTCTGAAAGGGAATTGGCCTTCTGGGGCCTCCCCTGAGGAAAAAATTTTTTATTTCTTTGCTATTGGAATTTAAGATCCACAAGGTAAATTGGGTGTATCAATTAAAATGTGGACAACTTCAAGGGAGAATACATTTAATAGGATCTCTGATTGTCGTTAAGTTTTACTAATATTTGGGGAATCGTCTCATAGAACAGTTATAGAATGGTTTAGGCTAGCTAATTGGGTGTTTAAAGCATTCACATTGTTTGGGGTCTGAGTGGTATAGCTGTATCCCAGCAAAAGCAACAACAAACAAAAAACTTAATGTTGATCGAGACAGTCAAGCATCCTGGTCTCAGAGGATGTGCACACTAGCTAACCTGTGGTCGTTGAGCAAATTTCATTGCCCCTACATGAAATGAGAGTAAATAGCAGGAGCTTTATTGTATTTTGGCTTCACATTCAATCGCTCATATAGGGCTTATCAAATACAGATTTTCGTCATCTCTTCAGGGTGGGTGGCCTCAATTTCTCATCTTGCTTCCTAAGCTTTATATTTCTGCAACTAAGCACCTTTGTCTTTTGTACAAGAGAAGACAAGTTCCCAGAAACACAGCGTACAGTCTTTAGAAAATGCTAGCCACGCTTTCTGGCCTGCAATCCCAGGGCCTCAGGATTCTTGCTCCTCCTCTGCTCTGGGTGGCTCTTTCATAATCACAACCCCCTGCAGAAAAGTATCCAGGCAGGATGAACTCTTTGAGGGTTTGTGGACAAGATGAACCCCATGCAGCTTCTGCTAGGAATCTTCAAGATAGCATTCTTCATTATCTTCCTTTGACCAGAGAAGCATTCTGTTTTGTCTTCAAAAGAACTTTTAGGAGCCAGATGTTCTACTCATACCATGTTTTGTGATGGGAGGAAGTCTGAGCACCTGGGAGGAGGGACGTGTTTAAAGAATGATAAGGAAATGTCCAACTTACACAGTCTGCTGTCCACGCATGCTGCACCAGTGTATGATGAGCTTTGCATTGTAAGATCAAACAAAGCAAGGGAGGGAGGATCTTGCTTTGTTTTAGTCACTAATGAGATATTTCTATACAGCTGGACTCCTTTAAAAGATCTCAAAGAAAGCACACTAGGAAAACTGCTAGATTATGTGAAGTATCTGTGATTTTTTTAAAGCCTTCCAAGATTCCATTCTCTTAAAATCACTCAAAACAGCCTTCACACAGTCATTCTGAAACTTCTAATTTAGGAGCGAGTCACAGTCCAGAGTAAGTCCTGGAGTTCACTGAACAGTTTGATCTCAGAGTTCTGAAAATATCAAAAGTAAGTAACTAAATCACCAACACAATAACTAAACCCTATGGTCACCACCAGCTGGAAGATTACATTCTAAAGAGACAAAGTGTTTTTTGTCCATTCTACCCTTCTCTTTCCACTTTATAACTTATAACTTTATTCTCTCTAACTCTGTTCACCAACAACTGAACTCAGGAAAGGTGTGTTAAGTGATTGGTTGGGTAGCCAAGAGTATGCACACTTCACCTGGATGCAAAGAGTTAGTTATCATCTCGTATTGAGGTATCAGAGGCACAGGAGGAAGGTGGGTGGGGACAGTGGTCTTTCCTCACTGTCTTGCAGCCTCTGTAGGGTGGCAGGAAGTTACCAGTGACACCCAGTTGATGGGTCATAGTGCCAATGGTGGTAAAGGTTGGCCAGAAACTGTTAGTGGCATATACGCTGGTTTTCAAGGAAACATATTTATTTCCTTGTCCCTCTGGGATTAGGCTCCAAGTCTTACGTCTATTTTAGAATGAAGTAAAATAATGTCAAAAACGTCCCAACTCTGTATCTTACCCCTGGTTTAAACTGTGTGGACAAACATATCAGTCTACGGATGTCAAAGAAAGAGATGCCAAATGACAAAGGATGGTGATATGTCATCTAGTCACAAACATGAGCTCTACATCAGATTTCCTGGGTTCAAATTCGGAATCTTTGCTTATTAACTATGTGGCCATCCTTTAACTATGTACGTTGATTAACTGTTCTCTGCTTCAGGTTTGTCACTTGAAAAATAGAGAAAAACACTAGTGCCAGCACCATGTGCCTATTGTAAGCTGTTGATGGGAAGAGCTCAGAATATTGCTTGGTATATAGATGGTGTTGTAACTACCAGTAAGAACGTGTGTTTCCATTTGTAATTATTAATGGAGACAGCTAAATTTCAGAATCTACTATTTTAACCACTCTTGCTCTAAGTTGCTTAAACACCTAGCGTTTATATAGCCATTTTCTCTAAATTGAAAGATTCCCTGCTGGAGTAAAGGGATCATAAAATTTAGGAAGTATAGAAAACTCACAAGTCTCAGGAAGCTCCAGAAACTTACAAGATTCACAAGTCCCCTTTCCAAATGTGTACAAGCACTAACAACTTCTGGGAAAAGGAGACTCTCTGAGCATGCCAGCAAGCCATGTAGGGACCTCTAGGGATGCAGCGTACATGAGCTGTCCCTGTTGCTAAGGTGCTTTTGATATCGTTCCAATTTTGCCTAGTCTCCTCCAGTCTCCAGTTCCTCTTTTTCTCTTTTTTTCTCACTTTGTTCTTCTTCCTCTATACTCAGTGGACAATGTACTTTACATCAACAACTGGTTGATGGTATTAAAAACTAAATCTCCAGTCCAAGGCTTCCCTTTAGTCCACAGCCAATATACCAGTTACCTGTCAGATGTCGATACCTGGATATCTTCTCTTTTGCACCATGGATTTAGTATTCTGAAACAAAACAATTCCCCCAAACCAGCTTTATGTTTTTGAATTGTAGTTTACTTTCTCAAAGAATGGTACCATCCTTTGCTCAGTGGGTTGAGTGGGACTCTGGAAAGGCTCTCTTTAAATGCTAGTTCCTTCATCCTGCTTGCCTCATCAATGACCTTTGGTCTTCCTTCATGCCCCAAATGCCTCTTAAATCAATTTACTTCCTTCTCACCTGAATCATGTCACTATCTCACCCTTAGCCTCCCACACCATGCTCCGTATGCCAACCTCAAGTGATTCTGAGTACTAAGACTTGGCCGTGGGACTCTTGCTTAAAATTCTAGATGGATTTTCCTCTGTTGTTAAGGTGAGTACAAACTCTGCTTAGGGCTTCTGCTTGGGGCTCCAGGGCTCTGGCTCTGGCAGCTCTCCAGGCTTTGCTGAAGCATCCCCTATGGACACTGTCCTTGAGACATCCACACTTCTTGTCTTTGCAGATACACCTTATCGTGGTCAGTTTGGGATGTCTTTATGTGTTGCTCTTTCTGTGGTAGACAATCTCCTTCACAGTTGGATTTTTTTTGATTTTTTTTATGTTCAATCCATCAGGTGTCTGACTACTACACTAAGTGTTTTTGAGTGCAGGAACCATTTCCACACAGCCAATATCCAATAAATACCAGCTGAATAAGAAGTAGACAAATAAACTCACAAAATCTGGTGTTTTATTGTGTCCGCTGTCACTGATGTCTCATATCTTACCAGGCATCTTATCCATTCCCCCAATTTCATGTCAAGATCCAACTTCTTTATCCACTTCCCACAGCTTACCTCATTTTTAAGTTTGTTTTCTTAGCCTGGAATTCACGGATACCCATTTGCAGATCAATACAGAAGATGGATGTTGTTTGGCCCTCATATTTTAAATCTTGAATCTTTGCCAGCATTAAAAATCTTATGGTACACTTCTAGTGTCTCCATGTGGCTTTGACTGGGTGGATCTGAGCAGCTGTTCTCTTTCTGAAGTGTGTGGGTTCCAGTTAACCTCCCCCGAGACCAGGTCCACCACCTCTGGATTTCTTTACGCTGGCTGCAGTCCTGATAGGCGACTCATCTCTGATACCTGACAGTGTTTGCTTCCGAGCAATCTCAGATGGGTGTGTGGAGTTCCCAAATATGCACAGTGATGCACAGGATTTCTGTGCTCCAGTGGTTCCTGGACCGACAGGCACAGCCTTGAATTCAGCACAACCTCCTATCTTCTGTGTTGCTGCCTTGCCTGAGGTGTGAGGGGTAGCCTCAGAGATGTGCTTCACAGGGCTTTCCCTCCATGGATTGATGATAGAGCCTCTAGCCACACTACTTCAACTTCCGGCTCCCCACAACCACCCCATGATATGGATGATCAGCCCCTCCTGGGTCTTGCACCATAACTACGATAATTGCTTTTGTTGAAGCTATCATCTTGCCTTTGACCGTGATCTCACTTTGATCCCAGCCCCAGCTCCAATTCCTCCGCTGGTGGTTTAATCTCTAACCCCCTTTGTTCCATCTCAGAGCACAAAAGATGTTTCTATCCCTGGATGTTCAGGAGTACTCCAAGACTTGCAAGAGACCCAATACTGGTGCTGTGCTGCTAGAACATATTTATTCTTCCCGGATTAACTCATTGTAGCAAAAGAGCAGAAAACAAAACAAAAGAACAAAAAAACCACCCAGATGGAAGCGAGCAATTGTCTTGGTGTCTCACAGGGGTGGATGAGTTATTTCAGTAGCCCTGCCTTGTACTGTCTTCCCCACTGGGCTGCGAGTTTCTCAAGGATGGGGCTTCTTTTACACATTGTTTTTATCCTCACTACTTGGCATACTCTACTATATAATACTTTCTCAATAAATATTATTTCAATAAATGATACCTTTCAGGTCAGTATTCAAGGCCTCTTATTACTTGGGGGAACACACATTTTGATGCAGATATTTTTCAAGGACCATTTTTCAAAAATAGCACTCTGTGGAAATCTACGGTTCTTCAGAACACAAGAAGTTCAATTTGCCTCATTCCACACAAGTCCCCCTTCAAACACTTATTAGTGATGACTGCTGATGCCATGACCAGGTAATCATCTCTCTTTACTGGAGTCTAGGCCGGGCTGTGTTCGAAGCTCTAATTCTCACGTGGCCACGCTGAATTCTGTCATTTAAGGTAACTCTTGAGGTAGTGAATACACACTTCTTATCCCAGGGGCTCAAATTCATCTGATAATCTGGTCATCCTTTGTTCACTCTGGCTGGAAGCTCACATCTCTCTGTAACACAAGTGACATGACCAGGTAAATTAAAACAGGGTTTGCATGTGTGGGGGTATTGTGTTCCCCAAAATATTATGTATGCTAATAAACTTATCTGGGGTCAGAGAACAGGACAGCCACAGTATGAAACAGAGGTTAGGCAGTGGTAGCACACACCTTTAATCCTAGCATTCCAGAGACAGAAATCCCTCTGGATCTCTGTGAGTTCAAGGCCACGTTGGAAACGGCCAGGCATGGTGATACACACCTTTAGTCCCAGAAAGCACGCCTTCAATCCCAGGGAGTGGTGGTAGAAAGCAGAAAGGTATATAAGGCGTGAGGACCAGAAACTAGAGGCCTTTGGCCAGAAGCCTTTTGCCTGGAGAAGCATGTGGCTGGTTAAGGTTTCAGGCTTCTAGCAGCAGTTCAGCTGAGACTCATTCTGGATGAAGACTCAGAGGCCTCCGGTCTGAGGAAACAAGACCAGCTGAGGATCCGGCTAGGTGAGATAGCTGTGGCTTATTCTGTCTCTCTGACCTTCCAGTGTTCACCCCAATAACTGGCTCTGGGTTGGATTTTGTTAATAAGACTTTTAAGATTCCTGCTACATGCATGTGATTCGTTCCCATTAATCACGATTATCAATTCATGAATTCCAGAGAAGCCCCTTTGGTTAAGTCTGATCTTTCACCTCTGTGCTTGGAAGTTGAATTAAGGATAATTGCAAGCATTCTGCCTCTTGTGACAGTATTTGAGCTGATTAGCTTGTGGAGGTCTGATTAGTTGATGACTGCCATCGTGGGAATGTGTATCATAGCGGGCTATGTAGATGAGCATGTAGTGATATTATATATGACATGAAACCAAAAGAATGCATTTTCATTCAAATTAGAGACTCTCCTAGCTGCACTCCATAGGCATCATGGTCCATGACAGTCACTGAATAACTATGTAAATTTAGCTCCACATTTTACTTTTTATCGACTGTCCATAATGACTCTCCTCTCTTTGCTAAAGAAGAGGAGGAAGCGTCAATAGAAAGTTCTGACAGGTGAGAGGAGAATGTACAACAAAGGCACAAAGGACTTTCATGTGGGATTCCGCACCAGGCACTGGTGGCGGCAGCATTCCATTCCGTCTACTGCCAAGCTTCAGGAGCCAATGCTAACTTGGTAAAGGTCTTAGAGAGATCTGGGGTAGTCACAATCCATGCAGAAGGTCTAGCCTCACGTGCAGGCTAGCCCTCCGGTCTTCGCCTGCCTTCCTTCTCATTAGCTCTGCATTGTGTGGTGATCCAGTTTGCTGAATGGTTTTCCTCTTGTTTACCATCAGTGATTTAATCCTCACTGATTCTGGAAGCCTCCATGTGCATATCCTGTTTGGTTTCTGCCTGTCGCAATTACCTGATATGATCTAGGCTTCTACTTTTCCCAGAGAGTATCACGTATCAGCAGTAGCTACCCTGAAAAATAATACAATAAACAGGAATGTCCCCTGCCCCACCTCTGCCTGACAAACCTTTCATTTGGCTCTGTGTTTTATAATACTGCATCTTCTTTTTAATCTTTAAAAAAGTTAACATTTATTTGTGTGTGTGTGTGTGTGTGTGTGTGTGTGTGTGTGTGTGTGTGTGTGTGTCCTAGCATACAACAGAGGTCAGAGGACAACTTTCTCTCTTTCAACCATGGGAGGAGGCCTGGGCCTTGGACTCGGGTCACCAGGCTTGGCCATAGGCACCTCTGCCCACTGAGCCATTTTGCTGGCCCTAAAATGCCACATCTTTAGCACAAGAAATAAAATGAAATGTGATGCCCTAGCATGGTGATGACTGAGGACTCTGTAATTACCTCAATCTATCCAATTCAGAATTTTCTTGGAAATATATGAAGAAGAAAACTTTCAACACACACACACACACACACACACACACACACACACACACACACACACATCAAGTGCGGGGCGCCAGTTGGGCGGAAGACAGCTACAGGCCCATCTGGAGCCCCATACCTGGGGCAGGCGGAAGAAGGAAGCCACGGCGAACAGGTATTTGGTGGAGAAATGGAAGAGAAGGAGAAGCGGAGGGGTTCATACGCTGTGAGAGACTCGGATCTGAAGACACAAAGGTGGTGAGGAAGAGGCTGATATGGGTGGTCTATGCTGCCCACCGGGCCTTGTGATGTCCCAGCCTGTGCTGCTGCTGAGGGCCATGTCTGGGTCCCTGGCCCTACCGCAACTGGGATCTGTGTTGACGTCTGTGGCCCACATCCAGGGAAAGGCAGAGAGCGTGGCAATGGAAGGACTGGGAAGTGAGTCGGATTGGAATGCATGATGTGAAATTCCCAAAGAATCAATAAAAATTATGTTAATAAAAAATAGAAAATAATCCATCAAGTCTTCAGAACGATAACCCCATGAAAATACAAACCAGTGTCTTTTTTCACAGACACTATTTATTTATTATCATTTGCGTGTGTGTATTCATATGTGAGTAAGGGTATCCAGGTGCCCTTGGATGGGCGCGGAAATCAGAGGACAACCTGGGGTATTGGTCCCTACTTTCTGCTTTATTTGAGATGAGGTCACCTGTTTGTCACTGGGTATATCAAGACATCTGGCCAGAGGCTTTGGGGGATTCTTCTCTCTCAACCCTCTGTCTCACTTCAGGACCATGGGATTGCAGACATGTTTTAACACATCTTCTCTGTAGGTGAGTTCTGGGGATTTGAACTCAGGTCCTCACTCTTGTGTGGAAGATACTTTACCCACTGAACCATGTCCACAGTCCCAGACACTTATTTCTTAGCTTGTTTTTGTAAGGATATACATTTTATGACTTGTACATTTTTTTATTATTTTCTTAGCTAATTGTAATCATTCTAAATATGCATAGCTTAATAAAAAACATTTAGAAAACTGAATGAGTTATCACATAATTCACATATGCTCTTATTTGATTTTTCTTCAGCAGTTTGTGGCTAGGTCTACAGGTATATGGTTAACCCTCTAGAGGTTCAGGCTTAATCTGCTTGTTTACCTCATAGTAGGTTGTTTAGTATGCTGCAACGCTCTTAAGACCTTAGCTTTTCCATCTGTGAAATGACAATAAAGTTCACTATGTGTCAGGATGAGTAATGTCTTTCAGTGGTAGTGGTGGGATCAGGGTGCAGCATCCATGTGGGGAAACACCAGTGTGGTCTTTTCTCTCATGTAGTATGGCAGGGTACGGTGTGATGGACCTCCTCCATGACCGGAGTCTGCCTAGTGAGTACAGGGACGCTCAGAAATGGACGGAGGACCAGAGAACACACACAGCTATCCTTGAAAGTAGGAGGCAGAAGTTTAAGAGCGCTGCAGTGGCAGAGGCATGGCCTTTGGCATTTGTGATAAGACGTGCAACCAAGAGGCCTAGCTGCTTGCCCAGCGGGAGCTCACTCATGTGAGAGACAGTGAGGAAAGGACACGGAGGCGGTATCCTCCGTGTTTGCCTCTGATTTGGCAGGACAATTGGATAAAAGGGGGAATGAAATGGAGATGCTGGCTTGTCATTTCTTACAGCTGGCACATGGGGGAGGGAGGAATATGGTAAGACAAGAGCATATAAACCAGGGCTGTGGTAAAAAGTCCTCTCTGGAATCCAGAAGTATAAAACCTATGCGAAGAACTGGATAGAGGAAGAATGAGGCAGAGAGGCTTTTCAGGGTCTGAATGAGCTAGGCTGGTGTGTAAACTGGGTTTTCTACAGTGCTAAAGCCATCAAGAAGAGGTAAGGAAGAGGAAGGGCACACAAAAAGCCTGTCTGGGCCACTGGAAAGCAAATGTGACAAGATTCCTGTCAAGCTAGAGTTCCCAGGGAAAAGAATGGACAAGAATCCAAATGCCGCACTGTGAACTTCCGGAAGGCTTTCAAACCTAAGCAAGCATGCGCTGGAGGCATGACTGGAGGTACAGGTGAGCTCTACCCTGCTGCCTTCGGTGGAAGATCTGAGGAGGAAGCCATCCCAGCTGTTCCCCTAATGGAATACCCCAGGTCACCTGCAGGTGAGGGCCAGGCAGGGCAGCCAAAGGTCCCATCTTGAACGTAGATTTGTCTCCTCTTAGTGTGTGGCGTAGTCAGGCTTTGGGGATCCTGGAACCAAGTACACACTAATTCACAGCAACTTCCTCCCCCCCCCCCCCAAGCATCAGGGACAATGCCAGTAATAGGTGGATATGGAGACAGAGCAGGGCAGGCAAAGAAGATTAATCTTGTTCTAGGGGTGAGCAATTATATCTCCTTGGAGAGCATGTTGTATGCACTTCTCTCCTACAAGAAAATGTAATGAGGTGCGTGTATGCTGGGACACATTTGGAGGGTTTTACCTGAAGGTACAACTGTAGTAGCAGCCATGAGTGGCTGGGCAAACATGGGCCTAGAAAGCTGAGAGATTCTGCACCCAGACCAGAGCTATTTCAATGGCCATGTTTGGTTGGTGAGGGGATGCGACGGCTCATGGAGACTGACTGTGGACTAGGGAGGGCTTGGTGGGATAATAACCCCTCTCTTTGCCACTCTGTGTTCTTCTGGCAAGTGATGGGGTCTGATAGCTGGGCATAATGTTGCATTTCTGTAATCCCTGCACTTTGGAGATAGATGCAGGAGGTTCAGGAGTTCCAGGACAGCTTCAGTTGCATAGCTACTTCAAAAATGAATAAAACCACACACACACACACACACACACGAAGTGGGATCTTTCCATGCTGTATTGGATGTTGCTAGTATTTTTGTTCATTTTATTTTAGTTATTGTTCGTTTGGTTATTATTATTATTTTTTTTTTAGATTCCCTTTTGCTGAGTCCCAAAATCAATTCATCCTTGCTTGGAATAGACAACAGCGGATCTTCAGAGTGCTTTACCAAGTTACCTTCGCAATGCTATTGTCTGTCATGAAATGGTGGCCTGGAACCTTTTTTTGTTATCCTGTCTACCTTATGTTAAAAAAAAAAAAAAGAAAGAAAAAAGAAAAAAAAACGCCGTTTTTCATTACAAGGAGAGTATAATGCTAATCTGAATGTTTTAGAGATTTGTGGAAAAGCATCTAGAAGGATAAAAAAAAGCTGCAATTGGAAAGTTTAACACAGATGCCCTATGTGGGTGAAAGGGGACATTCCCAGAGTCATAAGGTGGTCGGATGAAAATCTCAATGCTGGACTGGGCTATCTACCCATGAGTCGTTGCCAGGAAGAGTCCTGAGTTTCCATTCCCAATATATTGGCTATTGCCACTGCTGTTGGTTGCGAGCCCAAACAAGATGGTAAGTTCCTATTGATGAGGACATCGCATGCTCTTGTTGCAAGGCACAGAGAAATCAGGCTGGGACTGGGCTGGAAACCTCCGTTCTTGTAGTGCGGAATGGTGCTGTGCACCTTGCTTGGGGAGGACCGTTGCCGGTGTTCCTGCTACAGATTCTGCATGTGACACCATCAGCATGAGGGGCAGCAGGCACATACTGGTGAGATAGTGGCAGCCAACTATTTTCCACATGGTTTTACAGCTTGTTCCACAGGAGGGAACCCACATTTGGAACTGTAAACTACTACGAAAACCTGTTATCTGAAGAGATAATAGGAGCTAACAGGAAAGCTACTGCTGTTGTTTTATTATGTGGCTGTGATATGCTTGTCCCAGTGCTTTCTAAATGTTTTTGTTTTTTCCTCGCTGATTACTCCTGTTGTCAGCTGTAATGAAAGGAAACCTCTTTTCATGGTGGGCAGAAGTTACTGCAATGATGCATAACTGGTTGAACTGTTGGGAATAAGAGTCATAGCAAGCTAACGTTCAGTTCTAAATGGGAGAAAATTACTACACATCAACATACCTTCCTCTAAGGCTCATGGAGCATGGTGAAAGGGGTGTGGGGTAGGCAAAGGATGTAAGAGCAAGAGGAAGAGGTGGAGCTTAGTGCAACCATTTCCTCTGTGTGGACAAGGTCATCGCCATCTTTTTTTTTTTTTTTTTTTTTTTTTTTT
>CABHPR010126560.1:0-24776 GCA_902168415.1 Peromyscus melanophrys | reverse complement strand
CTGGTCCTTCTCAGAGGCGTGATCTCTCTCCCCTTGTCAGCCACAGTGCAGAAATGCTAAGCAACTCCTTCCAGCCCTATGCAGAACACCAAGGGCTTTGGGGGAAAGTGTCACCTCAGGATGTGAGCCTGCTTGTGTGTGCCTGTGAGGGTGTTTTTGGTAAAGGCTGGGCTGGACACAAAAGGCTCTCCACCACTGTGAATTTAGATTTTGGAGGCTGATCTCTTGCTGAGAGGTGTTTTGTTGTTGTTTTGTTTTTTTGCAGATGCAGCAAGGCAAGGTTTCCAAGCTTTAAGGTGTATGGGAGCCCAGCTGCTTGCTCCCAAACCTTGGCAAAGGACACACACTGATAGAGGCAGTTTTATTTTTTATTCTATTTCTAACATGTTCCAAACAGGGTGGAGGCATGGACCGGACCTTTGCTGCCTGACAAATTATGAATTTCAATTCTTCAAACACATTTCTAATAAGAAAGCAAAATAGAGCTGCTGGGTGACAGTTGGGGCACAGGCTTCCCTTAGAAAGGAGGCAACTTTAATTGCTTCATGTTCTGGCTCCGATTGCCTGTGGTCCTGCGTTGGGGGGATTTAGTAACAAACACTTGTTCTAATGAATTGGCTTTATTAGGGGGCTCCCCATATTCTTTCATAAAGAGCAGAGCTATTCTGAACTTCTCAATGCAACAGTCTCGTGATATTCTCATGCTGAAGGCTGTAGTGGGAGCTTGCATTCCCTTCCCGGTGCTTGCAAAAGGCTTCTAATTTTTTTAAAGGCAGAAGAATGGGCAACAGAAAGATAAGAAAACACAGAGCTTGCAGGTAGTACTTCTCCCCAGATCTGAGGCCATCAAAGGCGCTTGCAAAATTATTATGCTGGAAGTGTATTTGCCTTCACAGCTGAACAATCCGGACTTTAGTTCAGTCATCTCCTGGCACAATTTTTTTTTTGACAAACTTGTGGCAATGGATAAAACAGATTCATTAGCTTTGATTAACCTTCTTTAACTAGAGTTAAAAACCTGCTGGAGGCAGCCGAGCTACCAAGGCAGCCTTAAAGATACTTCATCATGTTTAAGACCCAATTACTGTTGCACTGAATACGAATAACACATCACAATAAAATGTGGTCCAAACAGGCACTCCACTGCTACGGCAAATAGTCATTAATTTAGAACGGTGACTTCTCTGTCTCTATGGTGTGTCTGATGGTCGCCCTTAATTCAAGTTGAAGACTCTGAGGCCGGAAGGCTGATATGAGAAACCGTGTTCCCCAGAGGTATTGACTGGTGGCTTTTTTCCCCGGTCTCCCAGCTTTAGTGTGAAGTGTGAGAATACTTCTACAGTAACCTCAAGGTATAGTAGAAAAAGGTAAAAGAACTCAGCAATTCAGCACGCGTTCTGAGGAGCAGCTTATTTTTAATAGAGAAAAAGCCCCAGCATGAAACTCTGGGAGTAAGGGAACAATTTATCAATAATTAGGAATACTTTTCTCTAAGAAATTTAAATATTGAAGAAACAGACTGGTAAAATCAACACTGGGTTAATTTTAAAAACAGTTATCCATATAACCTGCGTGAAACTGTCTCAAAGTGCCAGAGGGAGGAGGTCCGTCTGTGCATATTGTAAACACACAAGACGGAAAAATACAGCGGTACACAAGGAGTTAATTTTGGACAGGATTTGACTGAACAGGGAATAATGAACAGTGAGATACTGCAGCTTTCAGGCAAAGCAGAGTAACAACAATTAAAAAGAAAGAGGGGGATAAAGAGGAAAAACAATCTCCCTTCCCTCCGCTAACTTCCAAGAGCAGTCCAGGGTTTGAAACAGATAAACCTGAGGCCACCATGCACACTGCTGTGGCCCATGCTGCTGCCGCTGCCGCCTTTGTGCAGGGTTGGGTGGAAAACGTTACACCATTTGTGAGCCAACTGTTTGTGGGTTTCTTCTCATCTGCTTTAAAATATTTGGTTTTGCTGTATTTCCATAATAACCACAACCACACTCTCCCTCCACCCACCCCCCACTCCACAACAACAGATGTGTGTTCTAAAAGGAAATAGAGACACTGATATAATCAGGCACTAGTTAGAGCGCTTTCATACCAAATTCTCCAGCAAATTCGCAACAACAAAAAAACTCACAACCACTGATGGAATTAATCTAAGGTCCTTGATTATTTGAAGTTCTAAAAGTTTTCATTTTGCATTTTGTGTTTGAATGTATAGGGCTTTATTTATCAAACTGCTGCATAATTTTCCCTTCAGTTTGAGGCTGTGATTGTGAAACAAATAAATTGAAACTTAAGGGCCTGTTCTCTCCAAATTTAGTTCCATTATCGTTTTAAGAATGTGCACTACTTGATCATACAAAAACGGAGTGCGTAGATGGTTGTTTAGCTGCTAGCTCAGCGATATGTTGGGTAACACAACACTCTTCCAGCTCCTTTAGGGCTTGTTTGATTGTTGAGTGTGTGTGTCGTGTTATATGGCTACATGATATCTTCTAACAGCTAATAGTTGTTCTTTTAAAGCAAGAGAACAAGAGTAATATTTCTCAGATAGTTGAGTAAAACAAACCTCAGTTTAATTATTAAAGGGGGTAGTAATTATTCTTTTGAAAATCATATTTTATCAATAATATGCCTATACATAGCTACAACTTTCTTGCGTGTACCTATACATACTTAAAGTTAATATTATTAATATTACATGTTCCACGTACTATCAGATCTTCTAGAGCTTGATAGACTATCAAATTCACATAGTCATTCTCTCAGATAAACACTTTTGTGATCTTTATATTATGTCACATCAGGTATAATGTAGTAGCACCTAACTTTGTTCAACTTGAAATAGCTTATTTAATCTCCTTTCTTTGGGCATACTAGTAGATGGACTCTACACACACACACCAAAAACTAGTTCGGGGAAGAAACTAGATTTGAAGCTTAAAAACAGTCATGGTGACAATCTTTTTGTCTCTCTGGCTCTATATAGAAGCTAGAGCTACTTAACCCCAACCTCAAATACAGCCCCCAAATGCCTGGAAACCCTCTTGACCCTAGGTCTGGGGAATTCAGGGAGTGACAGACCAGATATTCATCAGCCAAGCATGAAGTCCCCTTGGCGCCTAGAGAATCTTGGTTCCATTTCCAGAGACTTGGTCCAAGTTTATTCCACAGCACAGGCCTTGAACTTTCAGTTTCTGTCAGTATACTTCATCCTGCCCTGGTGCCCAAATGCAACTCAGCATCTTGCTTTTTCTATAAGGAGCCCCTATTGTGAGCATCTGATAATATATTCCCCAAGTACCTGACACGTCCCCCAATCATTCTAAGACTCAAGATTTGAGTTGGATAACAACTGTAGTATTGATGACATGCTGTTCAGTCTAATATCTTGTACCCCTTTCCATGCCTATTGCCATGAAGCCCCAATTTGCTTATATTGTTTAGATAGCCACCAGGCAGTTATTTTGTGACATCTTGGTAAGTCCTAAGTTTTAAAAGAATGTCTCCTGGACTCTGTCCATTAGGCAGGCTCTGGCCAGTTCTGTTCTGCTTTATTGAAGTGGGCAGAGACCATGACACAAGATGAGAAGACAGATGCAGAGCAATGGTACCAGAGTCAAGGTTACTGGGATTTCCAATCAGCTTCCTTGCTCACATCCCTGTGAGCTGTGCTCAGCGCTGTCTATCATCTCCTAAGGGAGATCCCAATGGAACTATCTAGGCTTCACTCGGGACTGTAGTCATTGGTTCAGCCAAGCCATAGAACCTTGGTCTCCGGCACTCCACTACAATCCCACTGCCAGCCTGCATCCAAGCTTTATCATCAGTACCCAAAATAAGAAGCACAATGAACAGAAGAGAAGTTCAGTAGGTATTTACAGTGATCTGTGTCAGGGGAGGAAGCTATAGAGAAGTAAGGAGAAGCCTTTTTCTCAAGTCTTTGCACAATGCCAAGATGAGGCTCACAGCATGAGCCCTAGGAAGCAGACTGCAGTGGGTTCCTAGTTTATTTCTTCTTTATTCTTAATATGGGAAGGACCATGAAGGATCAGATTCAGTACTTACCTTCTTGCAGCCACCTCCATGGTGTCAGTTTGCACGACTCTTGCTAGTAATTGCCCTTCGATGCATTTATAGATGCCATTTGAGATCCCTGACAGCAGAGTCACCATAGAAAAAGTGATTTGAGTGTAAGCCTCTTACACATTTTTTTATCTTAAAACTTGTAAGTAAATGGTTCCTAAGCTTACATTAGAACCTTTTCAGAAAACTTAAATCAGAGAAGTCCAAGTACCCCCAATTGAAGATTTAAGTTCAGTTGGACTGGGGAAGGAGTGGTCTAGCCAATTTAACTTGAAGAGATTCAGGGATTACTAATATTGCACACAGACACACCATCTTACATCCAAAGTTAACTTAGTGTGTGCACAGCCATTGCCCTACTGAGCAATGGGAAACCAGAAAGGATTATCTACCCCAGTTTTCCATGCTGCTAAGGTGACTCAAACTTTCTGCTCTGAACCACCACACTCTTACTTATCTAAGTCAAGTTTGCTCTGAGGACTTGATCCGTAGCACAAAGGCGTGAGTTCAGATCTCTGGGCCTTCAAGCCTAAGGGTGTTTTTCTGAAGTTCCACCTCTCCAACTGCTTGATTTATCCACCTAGAGTCTTTATCTCTTATTCACAGAAGCATTTCTCCCTCTGGGCATACCACATCTTCCCATCCTAGGCTCTCTATGTGCTTTGGTTTCTGAGGACCCAAATGGACACTCTGCTATGACTATTTCTAGATACTGTAAACAGAGTCAGCTAAGTCTTCATTCAGCCAATGGCTTTGGAGATGAATTCTTTCTCTAGCATCCTCATAGTCTCTTTCCTGATTACAACGTGCCCGGAATAGGGACCAAGGAACCAACTTCTCTTTCTTCTCAGCTACTAATTCAATTCCATTGTGCTGGAACCTGGAATGCTAGGTCCTAGGAAGCCAAGAAGCCCATAACAAGTTTGTCATTTATGAGCATCGAGATATTGTAAGAACTAACAACACTGCCTCTTTGTTTCATTTCTCCTTCCCCATGGATGATGTCACTCAGACCTTGGAAGAGGCTCAGCAGCCTATGATCCCTGTTCAGTATCTGCATATCTCTAAGAACTAGAGTTATTTTTATTTTTAAGTAAATTCATAGACCTGACAATGTGCAACATTAGCAGGATACATTATGGCTGAGGTAACACTCTTATATGCATTATCTCATTTAATCTTTCCTGAGGAAAGTGGCTGACTCATCTATATAAAAATAAAGAGAAAGGGACTTCACTACGGAACATTGCTTAGAGAGAGAAGTAAAGGAACACTCAGTGGGGTGCTATGTAAGTACCCCAAACATCTCTCTTGAACTCCTCCCAGAATGTGTTGTCTATTGCTTACACAGTATACTTCTGAAGAAGACAGTTACTCTTGCTTTTCTCTCTCTTTTGGTATAACTATTATACAAGGCAGAAGATTAGCCAGGTCTCTGAAGAGTTCTCCTACTTCTTTATTTGGATCTCCTACCAGTTATCTAAGGAGAACTTCCTAAGTTTCAGGATTCCATTTTTCTAGGAGTCTATAAAATTTTAAAACCATCACTTGCTGAAAAGCAACAACAAAAGTGAACTTGAACTTATACCCACACCCTACATGTATCACCCTGTCCCAGAATTCTTCTCCTTCCTTTCCAGCTTTCAGTCTCAGCAGTTGAATCACAGTGCTGGTACTGGAGGAGGGGGTGATGTTTAAGGTACTCTGTAGACATTGTCATTGGGCTTTCTGCAAGTGCATGGGAGATAATGTCCATGGGTTCATTAAGGTTTTCACGATGCTGGATCACAACAATGAAAAGCAGGATTTAGGATTGTGAAAATCATAAGTGCTTAAAATGTTTGGAAAGGAGTTCACTATGAATGCACGAACAAATTCCAATGTATGAAGGACTGTCGCCTGATGGTGTCACCCAGCAAACATGGTGGAGAGATTTGTTCTAACTCTGGCCACCAACTTGAAGAAAATAGCTGGCCATTCTCAGTGAAATGAGACCATGTCCATGCAAAATTCTCTCCATATTGTGGGA
The DNA here is from genome assembly GCA_902168415.1 of Peromyscus melanophrys. NCBI lineage: Eukaryota > Metazoa > Chordata > Mammalia > Rodentia > Cricetidae > Peromyscus > Peromyscus melanophrys. The sequence continues at coordinate 18,652 of CABHPR010126560.1, read as the reverse complement.
TCAGTTATCCTCTCTCTTAAACAAATATCAACAACCACCAAATCTGTGATTGAGGTCCTTAAGATTGGCTTTTTGTGCCCAAAATGAGAGCTGTTTACAACACTGTTCTGAGCCCTGAGTCACTGACTTAGAGGTTTGTGAGGAGCAAACAGAACCAGTGTTGTTTTGCGACTCATTATGGACACTATAGTGATCAAAGCAGTCAAAAATGTGTGCTCTGAACACACATGACATGAAGTTCCAGTGAACCCAAGAGTTAGTTCAGTCTACGCTTAATGGAGAACTGGTCAACTCTCTGCAGAACTGAGGTGAGTGAGTAAAGGGGATCCAGGATCATCTGTGAGACCCTAACTGCTTGGTGTTGTATCTGCTTTAAACAATTGGATGCAAAATTTAATTAAGAAGTAAAAAACTTCTACTTCAGCAATTTTCTCTCCCTGATAGTCACAGCCATGATCTGCGCATGAAGGTGGTCTAGCTGCCGTGTAGAGATGACCAAGGCTGACCTAGCATGTGACACATCAGGGCACTCAATGGAGCAAAGGTATCAAAGGCCCATCTGGTTTTCCTTTGATGTTTGTGGGATTTTTTAAAAAAATTACTTTCTGATAATCTCCTAGTCTTCCATCGCATTCCCTGTTTTTTATACAGTGACTTTTAACATTTTGACTTTGCTTAAGATGAAATATGTGTGTTTTGAAATAAGTCTAGCTTTGACACAGTCAATAAAAATCCAACATAATATATGAAATGATAAAAATAGGTACCTGAAGGTATGGTCTGCTTCTCTGACTCTGGAAGCGAGTTGAATTAGATTCAAGAAGGCAATGTACTTTCTTGTTCTGATCTAAACCAACAAACAAAGAAAATGTCTCAGAAAGCACAGTTCTACAGACATGAGACATCTGGACACTTTAAAAAGGAATCCACATTCTTGGCAGTGTGTCCAAACTTGAAGGCTAAATCTTCTGAAGTTTGCACATCACCATTATGACAAAAAAAAAAGCTTCCCTGCCACCATGGATCTTTGTCATATCATGTCAACTTTATCTGTTGTTCAGGCTCTCTCGTTAAAAAGTTGAGGAGCTGAGAGCAAATGCAGTTTCGTCCCATCAGGCCCTGGAACCCGATACCATTTGTTCGTCCTGCAGGGAAGGTACTCCATGTAATTTGCAGCTCATGATTCGAATGCTGGCAAAGGTCACTGGCTTAGTTCATATAAACAAAACGCCTTCTCTATAACATTCTGGCACAGAGAACGGGTGGCTAGAAGACAGAGGAACAGAAAGAAAAAAAACCAGAGACCCGTCCAGTTTAAGTTTAGGGTAGGCTTATTTTTAGTAAATACAAAAATTACTGGAAAGAAGACAACAAAATGGCTAAAATAGAACAAATAAGAACTAGCCAGAGGGTCCACATTTCACAGGAAGATTTTAAAGGATTCACCTAAGTCGGTCAAGGCCTCTCCAATTCTAACTGTTGAGAACTGTCGTCCTGAGAATCTGGCTGTCCTGTTCTCAGAGCATTCCTTCTATTGTTACAGACTGTCTGCTAAAAGGAGAGGAGAGGTTCTTTCCTACTTTATGGAAATTTCCAGAAGCCTTAAGCCTAGACAACCACAAACAACCAACACAGAGGAGACTTATTTTTAAAAGAAAATGTCTCAACTTATCCAATTGCTTTCTGTTTTGTCCTTTTTTTTTTTAAATGTAGGCAGGGAGCAAAGACAATATCATGCTCCGTAGCCCAGGCTGGCCTTGAAATCACAGCACTTAGTCTTCTGAGTCCTGTGATTGTGGATTTGTGCAAACACGTCAGGAAATTTGTTTTATACATCTTCAATATGTTCAGGCTTTTGCTATCTACTCTTTATTCCTTCTAACTCTAACTCTGGAGTCATATGTCCATATGTCTCTAGTAACAATGTCAGAATTAAGCCCCAAGACTCCAAAACTCAGGAGTTCCAGTTAACAGCAATGTCTGCTAAGAAGGAATCCAAGCAAGGCATCTTCAGACACCCCCAGAAGGATCTCAGGCCTTGTAGCTCACAACCAGGAGAATGGTGGCATTAAATTATTTTTCAAGTATGGCTTTCCCAGTTGCAGAGTTCACGGACTCCGGAAAGAAGTCAGGTGTGGAAAGGAATACTGGGCACTTTGCAGGAGGCTTTAGCTAAAGAGCACCTTGAAAAGCTGACTGCTAGATTTATGGGGAAGGTCTTGCCTAATGAACTCGTGAAAGTTCCCTGCAGATAGGGCAGCAGGCTTTGCCTGGAAACACACTGGATTCTGGACCCCATCAAAGAAAATCATTTGCCAGCACTCAGTATCAAAGTGCACGGTTTGCCGAAGAAACCAGGCTGTGATGCGTCTCAGAGACCAGAACAGAGCTACAAAGAGGTGCAGCTAGATGCCTTCTCTAGCCAGAAGGAAGCTTCCAGCAGGGAGGTTCAGGGGAGCCTTTGCAGGGGCACTTGTGTTTACATTAAGAGTCATCAACTTGGGAATGCAAATGTCGAAATGCAGATTCCTAGAGCCAGACGGCCCCTCCTGCCCCCCGACAGTGATTTAGAGTCCAAAACTGCCTGTGTTTATGATTCTGTCACCATTCTGCAAATGGTGTTGTGAGGGCAGGGTGGGTCAAAACCTACATTGGAGGTACCCAGAGGCTGCCCAAATGTCTGCTTCTGGTGACAGAATGGGAAGCTCTCCCAATACGGATTTCTAACTACAGATTATTATAAAGAAACTGAATTAAATATAAATTAAGGAGTTAAAAAAAACAGAGGATGCTTTCTTGACATATTAATAGCATAGGAAAGAAAAATAGTTGAGGCTTCTAAATAATGGATGCTAATATATATTATATTTATTATTAGACACATCCAGTGATATTTTGTCCACATATCATGGAGCAAAGCAAATGAATAAGCAATAGCAATAATGATTTGCCAAAAAAGAATAAGGAAAAGAGAAAAAATACATGCATATGAACCAAGAGAAAAAATAGAAGTTTGGGGAAAGCATAATTATACTTATCACATAAATATTAATATAATGCTAATGGTTTCACTTTGCACTGTTTTTTTTCAATAACTTTGAGATTAGTTTTTACTTGTTTTAAATAATGGAAACTTAAAAGATTCTTAGCTGTGTGTAAGATATACACAATATGAAGAAACATACACACATACTCAAATACATTGATGTGCAAAAATATTTACATCAATGCTATGGTTTATAAAATGTTTCACTTTCTTTGTCCCACTTGACCCTCACATAAACATACAGAGTATTTTACTCTCCAGCTTTCTAGGCAGATTTCAAACACTTCCTGACTTCTCTGGAAAGATGTTTTGTACCCCTATGAAAAATCTTAACACGCTTCTGCAATGAATTACATGCCTTCAATTCTCCCCCATAAGGAATGTCTAGAGGAGAGAGGCAGTTCTCATTACATCTGCAACCCTGGCTCCCACCTACTCCACATAGACTCTAGTTTCTACAGAGATCTTATGACAGTAGATTTGAAGACAACACAACATATTCTATATAGATAGCTTGGCAGTACCAATATAACAATATCTAGCCTGGCTTCTGGAAGCTCTCTTGCTATCTCACTGACTTCTAAAGCTCTGTACAGCATGTGTCTCTTTGAAGCGCCTGTAAGGTTGCTTACAGCAAGAACTGTATATATAAGAGTTTCTGTAAATGGCAGCTAGAAACCACTCAGGTCTTCAGTATAATGTTTCTGATGTTGCCAGACTGAATCCTTCTCTTATCTTAGGATCGCCAAGGCTCTGTTGTTGAATATAAGTATTTGGTTGAGCAATACCAGAATAATTCAACTGTGTGATTTCACCTTGGCATTTTTATTTCTCTTCTTTTTTGTAAGTCTGAATTATGCTACTCAAGAGTTACACGAGGCTGGAGATATGTCTCAGTGGACAAAGAACTTACCAAATAAATATGAGAACCCCCAGAACCCATTTAAAAGGCCAAGTGAGTGTGGCAGCCTGTAATTCTAGTATAGGCAGAAATTGAGGATCTCCTGAGCAAGTTGACTACCTTCGAACAGCTGGAATCCATGATCTCCAGATTCCCTGAGTGACCCTCTCTTAATAGCTAATGCAAAAAGCAATTGAAGAAGACACCCAATGGCAACTTTAGACCTGCACACTTATCTTCACACATGTGCACAGACATGTTCCCACATGTGTTTGCTTACATACACATGAATAGAATAAATACACACATGTCAATATACTACACACACATAAAGGAATTCATTAAATTCAATGACCATTTACTAGGGTACACCTACTGGTTACAAGGAAGAGCTGTGGCTAGTAGGTTAAAGGGATAACTACCACAAACTAGTCCCCATGTTGACCATTGAGCCATGGGTATGGTTTCTCCCCAAAATTGTTCTCCTTTACTAAAACCACACTCTCATCGGATCAACAACAAATCCCAAAGCTATAATACACATTCTCCAGCTTATCACAGATACAGCCTAGGTAAGAATATTACAAAGTACCTTTCAGAATGGTTAACCCTTTCTCTTCTTTGAAGCCAATCAAATAAACGTCCTGCTACTTACATGACAGAAACCCTTACATTGTATGTTTTCACAATCTTAGGTAATGCCTATCAAATTTAAAAGGAGTATCAGCTGATTTTTTACTTGCTACAGTTCATTTCTTCCTTTCCACAGTCGGTCGAATGGACCTAAAAGTGTATCCCAGCTATTGCCCTGACATTCTGCACTCACATTTTCTGGGAAATCAGTTTAACTATATTTTCCAGTCTTGCTCCATTTCACCTCTGGTTGTATGTACTAAGCTTTAATGCACCTGAACCAAATGAAGTGTGATTTCCCTCTTGATAGGACCAGCATGTTAACGCCAAAGAACTGAGAAAATTGTGGCTTTGCTTCTAAACCTAGAGAGGGAAAAAAAATAACACGGTGGGGATGCATTTAAAACCACTTCTAAAAATTGGAGGTAGTGGCCAAACAAATGGTAGAAAGAGTACTTGTTCGACAGTACACATCCGTTCACCATTGACCACCACAAAGTGATTACCACCAATAATGAAGACTATTGCACACAAACGGCTGTGGAATTTGTAAAGAGGCACATTGAAGAAATATTTCTTTATGAATTCCATATTTGGATAGTCACCAATTTAGTCAGCCAAAAGGCTTCACTTTAAACTTTATTCCTTATTTCTGCCCAAACCAGAAAATATTACAGTTACCCTAGGGGGCATGCAGTTTCCAACTCCAGAGCTTCGGAGAATTTAATTTATCTATGGCCTTGGTTAGGGACCCAGCCTGAACCTGAACTGTAGATATGTGAGAGTGACCCATCACTGTGTCCAGTCCAAATTGTCTGAAGAAGGCCCATTACCTCATTGTTTATTTTGGTAAATTATAAATGTGATGATAAACCTAGAAAAGAACAGTTTTCACCCATCAGTCTCTGTCTCTTTGTTCTCTCCTCTGTTCTGAGTGTTGACATGTCTCTATGGAGTCTGTTGGTAAATAAGTCAGTACTATAGAGCAGATTATATGCTCTTATTTGCACATACATTTGTAAGCCTTGTAAGTAACAACAAAATCCCAATTATGAACACTCACATTGATCCAAACATCATTATAATTTTAAGTCCCAAAGTCTGACTTTGTCACTACATGATAAAAATGTTACATATAATATGCATACAATTTGGAAATTTTGTTAAATACACACTGTATTTGGTCACAATTACATATCTATGAATAATTATTCTACACAGGGGAGTGAGATTAGAGTTCTAAAAACAAGTATTAGAGCTATTTCATTAGCAAAACCTAAACTGTACAAATGAAAGAAAATAAGAGAAGAAATGGAGTTAGGAGATACTCCAAATGGAAAAAAGTACTATAGACATAAGATAACCTGTAAGCTCACATCATCTACAAAAGCAAGTGCTGTTCTTGGCATTAGTTTATAGAGGAGAACCCTCGGTCTCATTCAGCAAACAACAGAGCCAAAACTGAATTTCAGGCATATCTGACTTGAAAGAAAATGTTCATTCTAACGTTGCTGAACTCAATTCTAATGACTGATACTGACACTGAAGGCTGGGGTATCCGCTGCCGAGAGCTGGTTTGGAATTGGAGCTGGTAGTACTCATGAATTGGCTCATAAACAAGAGCAGTTTGTGCTATAAGAGGTCAGCTGATGATGACGAGAACATAGACAAAACTCAAAGCACTTAGAGGCAGGCTTATGCCTAGAGATACAGATGAGGTCTCCGCACCTACTTGGTAGCTGAAGTGTGGAGAATTGCATGAAGGTGAATATAGATAACAACTTCTTATAAGAAAGAACCATGGTTGAATATGTCACAAAAGAAAAAGAAGAGGGTTATCAACACCATAAAAGTTTTATTTGCTTCTTCACTGTTTTAATAGCAGGGATTTAAATACAATTTTTGCCTAGGCACTCTTCCAAAATAAACTGCTTTTCTCAAAATTTTTGTAGAGTGCTAATGGCTGTTACTCAGCAGGGGTGGAGAAAATGCATTTGTATTTAGCCACAGCTAGTGGAGTATAGTAAAAACTAAGAAGAACAAGTTCTTCATCATTTTTAATTGGGTCAAAAAAGAAGAAAGACTGAGCATGTCATAGGTCTTCAGTGGATATGACCATGGAACCTGGATTTCTTGGGACATCTTGTGAAAGTAGAATTGCTAGGAAGCGAAGAACTGATAAAGATGGAGGACTAGAGAAATGTTGGAGATGGCAGGGAAACTTTATGGGTCAAAGAGAACCGAAGATCAAATTAGGGCACCAGAAAGGGAGGTTTCTGAAGATAAGAAGCAGGGCTTTGAGTCAAAGATAAATACGTGAGGATTAGAAGGACTACTGGGGGCCAGCAGAGGCAAACACTGAAAAACAAAACCAGTATAATGTTGTAAATGAAGAAGTTGCCATCCCAATAAATAACAGTGAGGTCTCCATTTTATACTAAGGGAAACTGTTGAGGTACAGGGTACAGGGACTCAGTCCTGTGGTACTGGGAACCAGGAACACTTGAATGTAGTGTTGAGAGAAATGGCAGGGATGGCACCCCAATCCAAGGTGGGCAGGCAGCTTGAGCATCGGGTGAAGAAACATGTCAACTGTTCAGCTCAGAATTTGAAAAACCTGGACACCAGAAAAGCTGTCACTCCAGTGTCTGACCACAAAGTAGGGCACAAGGCAACTGGAAACAGACCAGAAAATTGGAAATTGGAGAAGGGAGGTCACGGTGAGTGGACATGTGTCCAAAGAGATGCCAGGAGAGAGAAAGAGAAATGTGGCTTGACAGACGTCTCCCAGAAAGACTGGAGGCTGAGAAGCTCAGAAGCACATCCGGTCATTTGGTTACTCATGTGTTGAGCAAAGTTTATGACCATGGAATCTTAAGATATATGACCTGCTATGGCAAGAGCTGTACCAGGCACTAGAGACATAAAACTCATTAAAGAAACTCAAGCCCAGAAGTTCACATTTTAGTTTTGATCATGAGAATGAAGAGTCTAAATCCAGTGCAATAAACGAAGTCCTAGAGATGTGCTCAAGCTGTTGGGCCTCAGTTCCTGACGCCTGGATCTAGTGGGAACTCCCACCATGTTCCTTTCTCATGGCTGAAACTCCCACAGTCTTCTTTCTTTTAACACAGCTTTCTGACAATACTGACCTGGGATCCTTTTATTCTTTTATGATCCTGCCTGGAAATGTAGAATGATAACTTGTGTCTACTCCACTGATAAACTGATTTTTCATTAGCAATCTTTTTATAAAACTATATGTTAAACCTTTGAGCTGATGCTATCCCTTGAAGTGGGCTTCATGGCTGCACTAAAGATGGTATCATGGCCTCCAGTCTCCATCTAAAACCAAAGGATCTGAAGAGGTTAAGTATTTCAAGAAAAGTCCTATAAATGATTGAGGGCTCAAGAATCAGGTATATGGATCCTACATAGTGGTCTCATGGCTCTGCCTAAGGCTATGGCAGGAATTCCAGGCACTTGGATCACTTGTTGAGTGCCCGGTAGCCAAACATATTTTTATATATCTGAATTATTGAAGGTGCATGCATTGCTCAAGGTGTAGACTTATGCCAGGATGTCATAGAGTACAAGAAAGAATGAAGCCAGGAATATAAAAAATTCCCAGCAGATATGTCCAGTTTTTCCACATATTCCCGTTGTCTTTTCTTTCTTTCTTTTTTTTTTTTTGGTGGCGGTAGGGGGTGGTTAGGGATTGGGGGTAGTTTCGATACAGGATTTCTCTGTATAACAGTAATGGTTGCCCTGGAACTTGCTTTGTAGACCAGACTGGCCTCAAAATCACTGAGATCTGCCTGCCTTTGCCTTCCAAGTGCTGGGATCAAAGGTGTGCCCCACCACTGCCTGGCTCCCACTGTCTTTCTAATGTGGCATTAATTATTAATAGAGAAAGCTTCATCATCAAGCAGAGGCAGCCAAAGTAAGAGCTATAGGAAGTAAAATCATTCTTCACAGCAAGCAAACAAGGGCTTAGGAAAAGGCAGTGGACAGTGGGAATAGGGTGTGGATAAAGGAAGTCCTGCTTCACTCTATATTTCAGAAGTTTGTAACTCTCAACTTTGCAGGGATGCTTAGGGTTCCTGGCCTCACTTATCACATGGAACTAACTGGCTTCTCTTCAGGTTTGATGAGTCTATGGTGTCTAGATAAGTCCCAGAACTCCAAGAAAGAAAGGAGACTGCAAAATGAAGCCTGACCTACTGCTTGGCTGCCTCGTGAAAAGAAAGGAGGGGTGAAGAGGCTAGAGACTACCCTCTCTTCCTATTGATGAAACACTCTGAGCTCAACCCAGAAACCATGAAGTCAAGCCAACTGTTCCCACAGAAGCAAATCTTAGTGAAGTCATCACTGCCAACAGATACATCCACCTATCCATCCATCCAGGCATTCCTTTCATTTTAAGTCCAACGTAATGGGTAAAGTAGCTCTGCTTTCTCTGCCTGCTGAGTCAAAGCATCTAAGTTTCCATGCAAAGGGTTATCTGTCCTAGGCTAGACTTTCTGAGACTCAGATGAAACTCATATACACCTGGTAAAGTCTAATGATCTTTCAGTAGACTTTAAGGTTGTGTATGAATTTAAGTTCATTTAATCATTAGGCACTGAGGCATTAGAACATTTAAAAGAATCCATTGACTAGGAGACTGACTGACCTTCAGTGCTGGGGCCTGATGAATAACTGGAAGAGATCACATGACCAATACACTGCTAATAAAACATCCACTGACAGGTAAAAGGCATCTGATGTTCAGATCTTATCTCTGGGAACACCATATATTTATGAGTGTTTATTTCATTAGGCCATTACCAGGGACAGAAAAAGGGCACATTTTATGGGTTTAAAAATTCCCACAAGAGTCACAAACTGAGAAATTAGATACGGAAAAACCATGATCTGGTAGAGTGACCTGGTTCCCATTGGCTTAGATTTCCTGGTCCATCCCCACCCCCTTCGATGGAGTTTTATCCAATGTAGTCTGTCTCAAGTCCCAAGAGATTTCCCTCTTCCTTTGATGTATTGTTTCCTAGCTGGAATATTTTTCTAATATATAGTCTAAATTGTTGTCTCATAAATTCATAAGAAAAAAAATCATTCGATCTAAAGATGCCTTAAGCAACAAATCTTTTTTGTTTGTTTGTTTTAACTGGGAGAACTCAAAGACTGTACTTCCAAAGGGTAAAAATGGCCCCCATAAAAGGCATAGTAGTTCATTAAAAAGAAGCATCGAGACATATTGCTCTTTCTTGAAGTCTACCCATGAGAAGCAATGCAGATCTCATTTAGAACATGTTATGGTTATAAAAATTCAGCGTACAAGCGAGGGCTAGGTAAACTTCTAATGGGTACTAAAACCCCCAAAGGAGATCCACTCTTTAAACTTCCATGATTGGACCATCTGGCGCTCTCAAGAGCATCTTAGTTTTGTTAAGCACCAACAGCTGGAAGTGCAGTACAACTGGATCTATTTACATAGGACCCCCATACAGTAATACCCGGAAGACTGAGTGCCCACGGCCTTCCTAAGATGAGCTGAACAGAAGAAAGCTTCTTGAATTTAACTGTAGTGTCTTTAACATTTCCCACATAGTGCACATTTGATTCTGTAACAACACCAGAGGTTTTGGTAGCTAGAGTGACAGGGCTTCATTATGAATTGGAATGCATGATAAAAATCAATAGGAGAAGTTTCTAATAGGGGCTCTTATTTGACTGGCCGAATCTTGAGAGTGTACAAAGTAGGATCTCCTTTGAAATTCTTAGTACTCATTAGAAGCTGACTATCACCTTTTAGCATGCTGATTTCTTTTTTTAATAGTTTATTTATTAATTTTATTTTATGTGCATTGGTGTTTTGTCTGCATGTATGTGGGTGTGAGGGTGTTGGGTCCCCGGCACTGGAATTACAGACAGTTGTAAGCAACCATGTAGGTGCTAGGAATTGAACTCTGGTCCTCTAGAAGAGCAGTCAGTGCTCTTAACAACTGAGTCATCTCCAGGTCCCAAACATGAATTTCTTAACAGGACACATGTTCTCAATAATCTTTTGTAGAATCTCACTGGTGCAAATTCGAAAAATGCAACATAAAGATTTTACTTATGAATTGACTATTACTATATTGTATGGGTCAATTTTTATTTAATAAATTTTTTTATTCATTTTACATACCAACCACAAATCCCCCTCGCATTCCTCTTCCTCCCCCCCCCCCCAACCCTTCCCCCCTCCCCCCCCCCCCTCCATCAAAAGGGTAAGGCCTCCCATGAGGTGTTAGCAAAGTCTAGTACATTCAGTTGAGGCAGGACCAAGCCCCTCCCCACTGCATCAATGCTGAGAAAGGTGTGCATGGGTTGTTTTTATTATTTAAGTTCTAGGCTTTTGAGAGCTTTTAAATTTTTTCATTAAATACAAAATAAGGCTGTACATATCATTGGTTGTCTTTTTTCTTTCCCCGAGAGAAGTAAATCCTATTGGTAAATATTGATTGCTCAGTGGCTAATATTCATCAAGAGAAAAAGTGAAATGGAAAAAAAAATCTTGGCAGAGGATGTGAATGAATTTAGCAACAAGTTACTTCGCAGAGAATAGTTTCATAAACCCAGATGTTGGAGTGATGCGTAAGACCAGAAAGACTCATAAAGGGAACTTTCTAGAAGAGAGAGCAATAGTGCTCAAATAGAAAAAAACAAAACAAAATAAAAACACAAAAAAAGGTAAAATGAATCCAAGTTCTGATATACCAGGAAAACATAAAAAGGGCTGGCTGCCATAGAGAATTAGCAAGCAGAGTGAAAGAGGTGAGTGCTTTAAAGAAGGGAATGGAAAGAGAAGTCATTGGGGAGATTTTAGCCAAGGTTAAGAAGGATCTAGCCAAGGTCAGGATGGAGTAAGAAGATTGTGGCATGACATGCATGTGAAGTAATGAGGCAGGAAGAACATGGAGACTTGAACAACTGCAGGAAGTTCTTACAGTCTCTAGTTCAGAAGATGAAAAATCCAGAAAACAGAGCATGGTATGTTCTGTGCTGGGCTTGGAGAACAGACTAGATAGGGCCTAGCCATGGAAAGGTAAAAGAAAATGCAAATGTGAGGCCTCAACAGAGTACCCGGGAGATGGAGAACCCAGCAGGAAATTAAGGGAGGAACAGATGTGGTGCAGGAGTTTGAGGAGCAGAAGAATCTGGCCATCCTGGGTGGACATCTTCTTTCCAGATGCATGTAAGACATCCAATGCACTCCTTCATGCCCTTCCTTTCTCTTCCTCCATCTTACATTTATTACACAATAGAATATGGGGGCCAAAGAAAATCAGGATCCAGATTCCCACTTTAGGAAGTTCAGCTGTCTCTTAGGGCTGTGGTTTGTGAACAATAGCCATCAAGTAATAAAGGTTGTGTAAAAGGATTCACTGAACAAAGTAATGACCTCTGGGAGCCTTGGATTCCACCTGGGGCTTTAGTCTTATTTCTGGAAACCATAGCTAGTATAATGCAGGCTTAGGACAACCATCCAGGGCTGGAGTTACGAGAGATAAGAGGCAGTACCTATTCTCCAGCAGGTAACTCTGGCTTGCCAATTCCTGAACTTTAAGGATACTTCCAGAAGCCATGGTGTGAACTCACAGGGATCTTGTTCCTGATTCTATAGTGGCACCTTCCAAGTAGATCCTAAGTGTGGGTAGGACATACTGTCACATCTCATAGCTGTAGGGAGATGAGAAAGCAAAGGGCAGTGATGGCTACTTTACTAGTTGAAGATAAATTCTGGGTTAGAAAGGACTTTTGGATCCTCTTTTCACCCCTCATGTCACTCTGGTTTGGTGCTCTGGGTTAGCCACTTTTTCTGAGGCTTTCTCTACAGACTAAACCTGCTAACAGATTCCTAGATTATAAATGATAGATGCGAATTTTTCTAGCAGCCATGCTCACATTCTTCAAGTATAAAATACTGCCACTTGGTACAGGCTAAAAATAAGCGTTTACAGTTTCCTGGAAGCTTTTAAAAAGTGTATCAGCAATTATATTTGAATAATGAAGTCAACTGGAATTCGGGGCCAGACTGAATTCCAAGGGTGATCCAGGGTGGGATGTTCAAGTCCAGAGGCTGCAGCTGGCCAAAAAAAGGAAAAGAAAGGTTTTCTGTGGAGAAAAAACCCCACATTGAGCAAGCTACTGACAACAATCTGACCACTGAGTATTGTTTTGAGATTAGTGTTAAGAGAAAGGGGAAAGATTCCTCAGACCCCGAGTCATGTATTAGCCTAGAATATGACTGATACTGTTCCCAGCTCAGGGACAGAAGTTCAAATTCTGATGCCCCAGGACATCAGCACTCAAGCAAAGCTTAGTTCCAAGACAATTGGATCCAATGAAGGAGCAAGATGAATTCCATTTTTTACTACAAATTTCAATGGGGGTTACTTCAAAAGGAAAGAAAAAGCATGCTGAGGCAAAGGAAGTGAAATCAATATACCCATGGTGACGGATTCAATTGGAATAAGGAGAAAGTTCATTGGTGTATCAACAACAAATTCCCTCACTTTAAGATGGTATTTGGAGGGAGCATCAATCTTATGGGCTACCCAGACCACTCGAGAAACCACTCACGCTGTTGATTTATCCAGGAGAAATGATAGATTTGTCTCTCCATGAGTTATCACCTGGCCCCTCTTTTGATCCATGACAAGCACAGGCAAGACAGAGGCCAAAGACAGAATTGCAAGCTTCTTAAAACAATTCTTTCTTACAGTTGGAAAGAAAATGTAACCATGACAGAGTTCTCTTTGACGTTATGGCCGTTATTACATAAATGAGCTACATGTTACCTTGTTGACTGTGTTTTGTTACTTTACCTAATCGATAACAGAATATTTATTTGGTTTTCAAATTTGATTTGAACTTTGAAATAAACCTAAGAGCGATTCATAAAAACAAGGACTAATTTGAATGACAAACGTCCACAATTCTCATATGTAATTGGAAGAGATTCCTTTTATGGAGACATTGCAGGTAGTAAATGACTTTATCTTCCACACCGCTGTAAACTTGACAGCCTAGAATCATCTCAAGAATCTGGTTTGTCTCTAAAGGATGGTCCAGATTCTCTTAATTGATGCTGAATGCCCAGTCCCATGTCAGTGGTGCTATTTCCTGGGCAGACTGGCCCTACAATATGCAAAAATACTAGCTAAGTGTGAGAGTGAGCAAAGCCAAAGAAGGAGCCAACAAGAAGCATTTTCTCATAATTCTGACTTGAGGTTACTGCTTTTAAGTTCCTGCCCTGATTTCTCTCAATGATGGATTGTGAACTGAAGTGTAAGCCAAGTAAACCCTCTCCTCCTCAATTTGCTTTTGCTCAGTGTGTTAATACAGACACAAAACAAAACTATGACACCAACCTATCAAAAGCACAGGTCCAACCCTCCAAGTGAGAATTGCAGATCTTTCCATGTAAAGTCAAAGGTAGGGTCAGTGAGACGACATTTTGGGTATGTATAAAGACATAATACAAATATACACTATAAAATAAAAGAAACTCAGAGCCAGTTTTCATGAATCTGCCACTATTCTAGAGCTTCTCAGAATCTACTCAGAAATTAGTTCTTGCCCTTGGCAGCAGTTTCTCTTTTCAGGATTTAGTTGGTGGGTTGGTTTTGTTGTCCTCAGAATGTGTTGAAAAAAATGGCAGGGCCCATAACTTGTCCTAAGTAGGGACAACTCGGCACAAAGCCTCCTGGGAAGTGCCACAAGCTCTTCCGTTCTCAAATGATGGGGTTGCTCTTGTTTGAATTAATTTGGGTGGTAACTGGGGCGGCGTTTGGTGAAGCCCTGAAAAATAGGTCACCTACCACAAGTGTAAAAAGAGACGTCAGCCAAAGGCTAGCCAGGAGCAAGGACATAGCACAATTCAGAGAATAGGATTTAGTGAGTGTTACACAAGGAAATTGTGTCCAAAGACCCTTTCAAAGGGCTCAAGAAAGAAGCTTTTGTTGACGTGAGTGATTGGATCTGCCTGTGTTACCTTCTCTTACACATCACAGTATTCGGTGTCACACCAAGCCACCATTTAGGGAGGTGAATGTCATGTGATACAACTTAATAAACACAGAGACACAAGGTTGGTGTTCAGTTGCCAACTCCTGCCCTACTAGCTGTATCACACATTAAACATCACAGGGCGCCCTGTATGGGCTTGGAGCTGCCTGGGCACACTTGAACAACCTGGGTGCTGTCTCTAGGACCGATTCCAAGCAGTTTCTGCTAGCCTTGTTCGGCAACCTCTGCTGTCCCAGCCTCACCTGTATTACTTGGTTTCACTGTTCCTCCGAGGAAGTCTGAGCTCAGGAAACGGGCAGGCTTAAATTGTCGGTGGTGGATGAATTCCAAAATACCCTTCCAACCTTTACTAAGCTCATTTTATAATTATGTAGAGTCAAATTTTGGTTTTGAAACTGAGTTGAGAACTTTGTAGACACTAGCTAACAGGTATTTATTGAGGTAGGTCTCATAAAATTATGGCCCCAGTTTGAAGACGATTAAGGATGTGTTTTAACCATTTCGTTACAGAAGTACGATTAACTGCATGCACTAATAACAGCAGTTATTATTTTTGTAAACGCTCATATTCTTTTACAGTTGCTGTATTACACAGTATTGCTTGCCTTAGCTCATTTATGTCAGAACATTTAGCCTATTATTTTGATGAATTATCTTTACTTAATACATAAAAGAAGCGAGCTAATCACTTGACCTACATCTTCTGGATACAGAGCTGCAGAACCTGCCCAAAGCTGTCAGCAAATTTCTTCAGAACCTGGTGGGATATGTTTGTAAAGAGCTCACTGACTCCAAGAAAACATAAGCAGGTTCTTTTCTGATAGACGGCCAACTTTGTCTCACCAGGAAAAAGTAAGTGAAGGACTTTGAGAAGCCAAGAGTTGTTATCCAAACTGTCCACAGAATAACCCTTTGCCATAGGATGCTTTTATTTCAAGTAAATGAGCCACAGAGGTGGTTCTCAATGGGAGGTTATTTTACCCTCAGAGGCATCTGCCACTATCCAAAAACATGTTCTACTGTCACAAACTGGGAATAAGGAGGGTGCTGCTGTATCTAGTGGGTAGATGTTTGGGATGCTGGTAACAGCCCATAGTGGACATCACAGGTCCCTACAAGGAAAACTAGCTAGCTTTAAGTGTCAAGAGTTCTGAGGTGGAAAAGTTGTGGGGTGATCTATATACCTTAGTGGTTGATTTGTCTAAACCCAGATAAGTAGTATGGGAGGATGACTCCATTTGTCAAATGCTTGCCATACAATCATGGGGACCTGAGTTTGGACCCCACTGTCTAAATCAGAAAGCCTGTCACAGCAACACTCACCTGTAGTCCTGGTGCCTGGGAAACAGAGACAGGTGGATTTCTGAGGCTTGCTAGCCAGCCAGTGTAGCCAAATCACCGAGCTTTTGTGAGAGACCCTACTTCAAACAGATAAGATGGAATCAATAGAGAAAGACACCTGACAGCAGCATGTAGCCTCCATGTGCCTGAACACACACATGAACACATCTGCATCTGACCACACACATGAACATATACACTTAAGAAAAGTAAAAATCAAATAACACAAAACTTGAAAAATAAAGACTGGAAAGTGATATATTTAGAAGAGGAAGGTAATCACTCCTTTAAATTGTTTATTCAAGGCTGAAATTTTTGGTGTGCAATTCAGGACATTTGGTTGTACATTGTTTTACATTTTACACTAACTGTCCACAGTAGTTCAGCGAGGACAGTTCCTGTTTCTCTGTTATGTACTGAGAATTCCAGAGGAAGATTGACTGACATAGGAGTCTCTTCCAGAGCTGGGAAAGTCCGCTGCTTGGACTTCCTGAGAATGCATGTTTGGGCTCTTCCCAAAGATTCTTTGTTTTCCTAAAAAGTTTACTTATTTAAAAAGACATACTGTTGTCTTACAAACAAGTTTGAAATCAGATGTATAGATACCACAGAAAGCCATGTTTTCACCTAAGCTGTTCTTAGAATTTATGTCTCTGTCCCTGTTTCTCTGTCTCTGTCTGTCTGTCTGTCTCTCTCTCTCTGTGCACGCGTGTGTGTATGTGTGTGTGTGTGTGTGTGTGCACACATGCGCGCGCATGTGCGCTGGTGCATTTACCCATGTATGTGCATGTGAAAACCAGAAGTTTAAGGCTATCTTCCCTGGTCACTCTCCACCTTGTTCCTGGAGACTTGAGTTTCTCTCTCATAGACTCAGCCACACTGGCTGGCCAGCGAGCCTCTAGGATCTGCCTGTCCTTGGCTTCCAGCTCTAGCACAACAGACATAAACTCCCGCCACTGACTTTTCACGTGGGGGCTTAGAGTCTGAACTTGGGTCCGCATGCACAGCAAATACTTTTGCCACTGAGCCATCTCCCCAGCCTCTGAGATTCTTTCTTTCTCTGATCAGTCTTTCTCCTATTCCAATTGGGAACACTTAAAAAATGAGATGAAGGAAGAGCTTAGTCCCAAAGCCCTCTAAATATTTGGATGCTTTCTTAAGAAGGCTAAAAAGGACACAAATTAAAGGCAGTTATGGAACTTATTCAAACTGCTCATATTTTACTCCATTCCAGTAAGCCTCTCTCTCTCTCAAAAGAAAAGAAAAACAGTCCAGAGAAGGAATGAAAGATATTTTATTTTCTCTCGTTGATGCTGGCAATACTTCACTCCTACACATCTGAGTTGTTTCCATCTTGCCAATTACTTGGCTATTTGTGAATGTGGCTACATGGCTTACATCAAGAGCAGAGATAACTCATGCTAATTACTCAGTTTGTATATTAATGTTTGACAAGAGGAAGAACTTTTTCTTCTTTGATTCTGGTTATAAAATTAGGAAACACTAAGAGAGTGGAAAGTGTGTGCTTGGGTAAAGAGCAAGCTTGCAGACTGCAGAGTTTGTGCCTTTAAACCATCAGGAGCAAACTGCTTATTGAGTGCTCACCTTCACTGGTGTCTGCTGGACACAAATCTGGGTCAGCCTGGGTGTGTCCTGTCCCTCTTACCTGGCCTGTGGCTGTCACTCTTTGGGGTATTGGAAATGTGCTTCCAGTAGGATGGGAGTCCCCTTCTGCCCTGATGACTGCATTCTTCCGTTCTATTTAAAGTGAAATTCTACCCATTAGAAATTTCGGTGGTCACTCAGCATCCCCACACAGTGTGTAATGTAAATTAAAATCAGGGGAAAACATGCAGAACATTCTGGAAGTTCAGAGTGATGAAATGGGATGGCACAAGATATGCACTGATCTGTGATGGAATGACCTGGCCTGCAGGAGGAAGCGGTGGGTTTGGCTAAGGAGTAGGGAGTGAATAATCAATTTGCTTACATTTCCTTTCATATATAAAAACCTTTGAAGTGGGTCTGGAGTAACAAGCAAATATCGTCTCTTCATTTCATGCCTCAGAAGGTAGATATTTCTTCTCAGTGCTGAATGGGAGACTCGAAGGAAGAGAACAGCACAAGAAAGTCCCCTGGGAGGGCAGAAGTTGTCACAAAACTCTATGGAAAACAGAAGTAGCTCCCTTTCCAAACAGTTCACACTGAGTCGTATGCTTCCTGTCACCCCTAGACTCACCCAAGGACTCATAGAGGGGTCCAGGTGGGGGTAGGGGTAGGGTTCTGTCATGTGGAGGGTTAAAGAATCCTGGTCAGATGTGGGTGAAACTTTGCCATCATGGTGACGTCAGAGTTTCTCTTGCTTGCCATGCTAAGTCTCTACTCTGGGGTCTGACGTGTGGCTTGGCAGTAGAGAGCTTGCTTAGCATGTAGAAGGCCTTAAGTTGGAGCATCCCAGAGAAGCAAATGAAGTCAAGGGAATGGGAAAAGAAGGGGGATATAGAGAAAGGAGGAAGGGAGAGATAGCCCTCTATTGACCTGTCAGGTGTAAACCCGTGATGCGCGTCCACTCGACTCAGTTTCTTCAACTTGGTGGCTAAGCACGTAATATTCATCTTCTCGTAGATTGGTGCCAGGATTCAGAATACAGCATT
>CABHPR010126559.1:0-11344 GCA_902168415.1 Peromyscus melanophrys | reverse complement strand
AGAAAGAAAGAAAGAAAGAAAGAAAGAAAGAAAGAAAGAAAGAAAGAAAGAAAGAAAGAAAGAAAAGGAAGGAAGAAAGGATGGAGGGAGGGAGGGAAGTAGGGAGAGAGAGAGAGAGAGAGAGAGAGAGAGAGAGAGAGAGAGAGAGAGAGAGAGAGAAACTAAATCCTTTCCCTAGCTACCCCCATATCCCCCAGAAGCCATCAATTGTTGAGAGCTACACTTCAGCAGCCTTATCACAATTTTTAAGCATTCTCTGATGACTTTCTGTCTAGGCAGGTACTTTTTGGGGGTGGGGGTGAGTAAGAGGGGTAGGGGCTTCCCAGCAGCCTTCTATGTCCCTCTTTCTCATCTATGCATCAGCAGTCATCTACACCACTGCAAAAGCAGCTTCCTTGCTCTTTACAGTCAGTGGCAGATTATCGACATCCACATGATCTCTGACATCGGCATGTGGCTCTGACCTCAGCGTGGTCTGTGGTGGCAGCACAGGCCACAGACATCAACACGGCCCTCTGCCATAGTACAGGCCAACATGGCCTCTGGGGCAACATGAGCCATGGACACCTATATGGTCTCCAGCAGTAGCCAGGCCCATGGACATCAACATAGCTTCAGGGAGCAACACAGAACACAGATACTCAAATGACCTTCTGTGGTAATGTGGCCCACAGACATCAACATGGCTTCAGGAAGCAATTCAGATCACAGGCATCCACATGGCCTTCAGTGGTAACATGGGCCATGGACATCAACATGACCCCCAGCTTCAGCAGGACCACATACCTCAACATGGCCCACTGGTTTTTGACCAAACATAAGAATCATGTTTCTTTAATTTATCTTCAGTATGATACCTCTTCATATGCGTGAGGCAGAACATGGAGTGGGGGTTGTTCTAGGAGAATAGAAACCAGCATATTTACTATCTTTACTATTGGATGTAGGATGACTGGTTTCTCCCCAGAAAGGCTATTATGTGAGACAAATGGCCAATGAACAGCAGTGTGTGCTTTCCAATGGGAATCTACAATGTAACAAGCAATGATATTCATTAAGGACCGAATTTTATTAAATGTGGAACAAATAAGTCCTGGATAATATTTTAATTAAGAAATAATTCCAAGTAAAGTCTTATGCAGCCGTACAGCCTACAAACCACAGCCATGACTAGCATGGCAAAATATAACTAAGGGTGTAATAGTGACATTTCTATCTTGGAGGTAACCAACAGATACCTAACTGGACTTATGGTCCACTTAATAGGAGGGAGTTAATGCTGGCCACCCTAGCCAACTATGTACAACTAGTGAAATCATGAACACTAGATCTGAACCTACTACAGCCACTTTCCTAAACCACTGCAGTTTCCAACTGTATTCTAAATACCTGTCCTTATATCCACATCTAAGGGGAACACTCACCCCTCAACAAAGATTTTTATTTTTTGACAGCAGATGGAGACCATTACAGAAATTCACAACTGGTCAAAATGCAGAGAACTAACAATAGGGTGTACATTCCCAACTGATACATCTACAACACAACCCCTACACTTAAAGCTCAGGAAACATCATAAAAGAAGGGGCATAATGTAAAAGCCAGAGGACCAAGACAACTGCTGTAACATAGTGTCTTCTGTGTATGATAGGGAGATGCACCCATGAGATTTCAACAATATAGCTTCTTAAATAAGACCTGTATAAAGACAACACCAATTGACATTCCAACATGAATAGGGTAAATCTTACAAGACCCCACCCCTAGACAAAGAGCCACAAGCAATCAATGGCTACTAAGAGAGAGCAAATCAGTCTTCTCCAAGGACAAGCCCCCAGGTACGTTATTCAATGCCAAGGGATTATCACTAAACACACACATATATATGAATAACACTAAATGGGGTCAGAAGGTTTTATATGTGTGTATCAAAAATTAAATAAGTGCTCATCAATGTGAGAGGGAGTGGAAACACAGAAAAAAATTGGAAGGGGAGAGGTTGGAAGGGTAAAGACGAAGCAAACAATCACATACATAAGCTGTAGCACAAACCAAAAAGTGCCTCTCCACTGGACACATAGGACTATATAATAATCAAGAACCCAGATAAGGCTTCATCTTCTAAGGATAAGCAGTGGATTTCGTCCCATTTTGCATAAAGGGTAAGTTAGTAATAAAGTGAAGGGTCAATATCAGAAAATTCATAAAAACAGCATTAGAGACACCATCACTGGTAAGATAAATTTTAACTTAGTTTGGAAACCATACAAAGGACAAAACTTCATTACAGCACAAATGTCAAGAAGCAAGAATAATATTGATATTATATAAAGAACTTTCTAGAACTACAATAGTAGACTGTGGAAGACAATCTCCTTGTTTCTGAAACTCACAAACAGTATATTATCAAAGGGAAGTCTGAAACAAGGACTCTGAGGATATTCAATAATTTGTAATTGTATGTAAATAACTTGTAAAGATGAAATTTTAAAAGAAAATTTATATCAAAATATGGTACCTGGCAAAAATAAGACACTATCTAAATAGGACATGTACATATAACTTTCTAACATAGGAATCAGTGAGTTTTTTTTTTTTTCTAAAAGGGCCTGATAAATATTTAAGTTCTGTTAAACATGGAATTTCTGGCACAACCATTAAAATCTGATGTCATAGACTTAACTAAAGTAAACACAGACATTATATAAGGGCAAAAGGCTAGTGGAATTCCCATCAAACTATAGTCACAGTAATAGACCATTGACCAGGTGTGGCCCATGGCCCATGCTTTTCTAGCCTCTATTCTAATGTATTCTGATGCAAGAAGTCAGTATTATTTTTCTTATGATGTTAAAATGATTAATATGAGTTGAAATACATTATTGTTCAAGACAACTTGATTTGCTGACTTCAAAATGTATCAGAGGAAAGAACTTTGAAAAGAATTTTCCAATCTTACCACGTTAATGCTGCTTATACCCTTATGCAATTTAATGTCACACTTTACATGTTTCATTGGTGTATAAAAAACCACCAAGTGGAAAAAATCCATTAAATGATTCAAAGTGGAAAACTCAACCATTATAGTTTATCTCCAGAAAGATAATACTAAACCTTATCTATTTACATTTAGCCAGGGACATATAGTTTTATTGCTTACAGAATAAAAACATAGAGTCAAACTAATGATGAAGCTGTTGAAGTTTCCCTTTGGATGGGTTTACAGTCTGCCAATGTGGAGTTCACAGCAATAGGAGCCCACAGGAGAGGAGAAGTGATGCAGAGAAAAGTGACGGGTTTCTCTATAAATAAGCTATCCAATTGTAATAGAAAGAGGGGATTTCATAGGTGACGCCATAAGTGGATAGGATACATAGACGTTTTCTGATGAGATAATCCATGGAGTGTTATCTTTTTGACCAGTTTCCAGATAAACCTGGTTTCCTGTTCTTTGAGTGTACAGCCAACCAAATGCATCTTTATCCATTTTTTTCTTCCTCTGGCAGCAAAATATCAAACGGAAGCAATTAACGAAGAAGATGTTCATTCTGGCTCGCAGGTTCAGAGGAACAGTCTATGTTGGGGAAGGCTTGGAGCCTAGACCAGCTATGTCTGTGTGATGCATCAGTGTCCTGTTAACATAAGGCAAAGGAGAAGGCAGAGAGTTATATCACAGCTAGGCATGAGTGCAACCTTTAAAGCCCTACTTCTAGTGATGTCTACCAGTCAGGCCTTCCAAAAGCTCCACAGCCTTCAAAATAATGCTGGGAAACAAGCCTTCAAAACAAGTAGGGACATTTGATATCCAGACGAATATGACATACTTGCTAATGTCTCTGTACAATGGAATCTTACGTAGTTCAGTTTCCAAACTGCTATGACCCTTATATCTATCACTAATTTGATTGTGATTTGAGTCTCACTTTGAGTGAAAATTTCCCATATTTAAAAAAAACAACCTAAATAGGTATGTCACACATTTTCATCTTATTTAATTTTTCTATCTAAAAGGCTTTAGATAGAAATCCATTTTCAACTTTTTGCCATCTCTATTCCAGTATAGATTGGGCTACTGTGAACTTTGCTAACAACTGGGTTAATCCATATTTAGGGATGCGAGGGACGATCTCTGACACCACTATTATGTCTAGATGGAAAATTCACAATATCCAGGAAAGTATTCAACTACTATTTTACTGCATACTTGTCTTTCAGTCCTAAATTTGTTGAGTGCATGAGCAAAGTTTTTTGGTAGATTTTTAGCTCCATTCCTAGTGATTTTTATACTATTGCTATTTGAAGCAGAATTGGCATACTTTTGGATTTGCTTGAGTAAATTATATCATTGGTGAACTACTCAGCCAATTACTTTAATTAAAGTAGTCACTTCCTCATCCTGTCCCAGGCTTTTTGATCTGCTTTTTCCTGTCTCTGTATATCTTTACTTGAACTTTCATGGCCAAGGACTTGACTATGCTGTAGACTCCTCTGTTCAGGTATTCCCTGTAATCTAGCTTGTGTTCCCTCACGCGTGTCTTTCTGTCTGAACTCCATCCATGAGTGACTTTCCTATTAACTTTTCCTCTTGCTGCTACAACAAATTATTCCTGACTTAAGTGCCTTAAACCAATTTGAATGTATCCACTTGCTATTCTAAAAGCTGGAAGTCTAAAATCACTTTCACTGAACTCAGATGAAGGTGTCAGCAGAGTTAGCCCCTGTGGAATAAGCTGTGGTTGGAAAATCCATATTCATGACTTTTCTCCCTTCTCAGACTTCCAGTGTCCTTTGGGTCATAGTCCCTACTTCCATTTTCAGAACACCACATTCCAACCCCTGTTCATCATAACTCCTTAGCCTCTTCAGCCTCCCTCTGCTAAGTGTATGTCTAATGACAGTTACAACACACTGGAACAGCCAGGAGAATCTTGTCACCTCAAGATTTTTAATGTCACTTGTCATGTCGCTTTTTGAATCCCAGGGTAACCTTCAGGGTTCCAGAGACAAGAACTAGGGTATCTAGGAATGTGTGTTGCTTCCTTGATTATGCATTCTACATTCCAAGGAGTTATGCACCTCCTCATGCAACATATCTTTACTTCCATCTCAACTTACATAAATATCTCAATCCATTTCAACTTCTCTTCAGCTATATGCTAGAGCTGAGTATAGAATGGGGCCTCCACATAGTGCCCTTTGGCTACAGCTCTGGCTGTGGCAAAAAAATAATAACCTCATTTCCCTCATCAACTTTCTCTCCAAATTTTCACAGCTGTTTCACACTTCTTCTGTCACCTTCAACTGCTTACTCTGCCATTACTTTTTCTCATCTCTGTCCCTCAGCCATTACCCTGGCTGCGACTAACTTCCTCTGGAACCTAAGTTACTGTGAAGCTTTTAACTAATTTCTCTGTCTCTAACTGTCTTAATCATACCAGTCAGGATGCTGTTGAGGTGGAGCAGACAACAGTGATGAAATCCTGAACTGAAATACTAGTAATAAGACAAAAATGAGAAGACATATTTCAGTGTTCTAAGTCTGTCTAAAGTAGTCTCACTATACACACACATGAAAAGGTGAGATGATGGGTGTGATAATTAACTGTATAGTAATTTCATAATGCATATCAAAATATTGTTTTATACATTGAATATATGTGTATATATAATATTGTCAGGCATTGTTCAATAAGACTAAAATTTTTAAAAATGATAATTAGGAGGAAAGATTGATAATGAACTGGCATATGTTAAGAAGAGAGGGAATTGGAAGAATGCAGAAAGACTCTTCAAGGTCCAGTGTGAAAATCTAGGTGCATAGCATGTTCTTAATGAGGAACAGGATTATGATGTAGGATGAAGCACAGGGGATGTGACAAACACGTTCATGGTGACTTTGGAGATCCAGTAGTACATTCAAGAGATAACACCGATAAATAGTGGTTTCTGTGATGAGTCAAAGCACCTCACCATTACTGCCAATGAAAACACATGAACACGTGAGAAACTATAGGACAGACTTGGGGGATAGGCATGTATGTGGCCTATTGCACAGCATTTTACTCTTTTACCAAGTCTTGTTAGCAGATTTAATGTTTCAGAGATTTAATGTCATGCCTAGAGCCAAGGGACCAGACCAGGAAAATTAAGCCATCTCTTCACTCAAGTCCAGGGTGAAGTGAGATCTGTGGGAATAATGAGGTGCATGCAAATGGAAACCAAGTCTTCAAAGACATCAGTATACTTCTGACCCTTCTATAATTTAACTACTCAAGATTGTACGTCATCTTCATTTTCCTAATAAAGCTGTTTTTTAATCTTTTAAAACACAATAAGCACTTGGCTGTCCTATTCTAGAACTCAAAATAGAGATCTGTGATAGAGATGCCAATACAAAGCTGTTCATCTTCAGAATGTGGATAAAATCCTTGGCTTAAACAAGCTCATCTGAGGATAAGTATAAAGTGGGAAAAGACAACGAGAAATAAAAAGAACCTATCCCATATGTATGGTTGACTGGAAGAACTCCAGGATTCAAAATGATAGGACAAAAGGAAAATGCCATGGAAGGAAGTTAAGAATATTCAGTTACACAGGCCTGCTCCCCGTCTCCATGGGGCAGAGAAGTTCAGAATCCACAAGCCTTCATAGCACGGAGATGTCGAAAGCTCAGTGTAGAGATTAAAGAGTCCATTGATGGTGAAGAAGCAAGTACAGTGTGTGGTCAGGAGAAAACACCACCAACGCTTAAGATAAAAATTAAGGAAAGAACTGAAAGATTAGAAAAGTCTGACAATTTAACAAACTTATTTTTCTTGTTAAGATGGGAGAAATCACATTTGTGTAAATAAAAGAAAAGGCTGGAAAGTTGAGAAAATATTTCTTTTTGATTGAGAAAGGAAATAATGGGTAAGAGACGTAGAAAAATTAAGAGGATCTGTAATGTGAACAAAATTCTCTGAAGACAAATGCAAACCTATGTTTCTGTAAACAAAAATTGAGAGATGATGTTTCAATATTAGTTTGCATCTCAGAGAATAGATGACATCTTACTTGAGAACCATGATTGTCTCTATGAAATCAAGGTAATATCATCAAATCCTGAAAAAAATGTAAAAATGTGGGGTACCTATTCCTAGGAATGACTTCAGACTCTGGATCTCTGAGTGGAAGTAGAGCATTTGATTCCCAAAATAGCAAATTGCAGCATTTCATCAGGAAACTCACAGTCATGGTGTTTTACTTTAGCTTTTTCTATGATACAGAATGGTAAGGTTTTCGGGAAATATGGTGGGGGCAAAGTTCACACAGAGAAGAATATTTTGCGTACAGAACTCTCCCAAGTGTGTGTCACTTACTGTGATGTAATTCAGAAACTCGGGGGAATTTCGTCATATGTGGTGTCTCCGAAGGGATCTCCTAGTTCTTCTGTATTTTTGAATAGGGAATGTCCCTCACCATGCCTTCCACTAGTTGTTAGAAAACAAAGATTAAAATCAAAATACCTAGGTTAGAGAACACATTTTCTCAGGAGTAGATGCTGGAAAAGTGACCAAGTATAAACCACAGACAGAGATGCTCTTTTTAAAAGATAAGTGCATAAGGATGAGTCTTGATGGTTGTTTGGCTCGAACTGTTTGGGGAGCACCCAAGCCAGGGGGATTGGGATCCATCCCTGGTGCATGGGCAGGCTTTTGGGAATCCAGTGCCTGTGGTGTGGTGCCTTGCGCAGCCTTGGTACAGTGGGAAGGGGCTTGGACCTGCCTAGGCTCAGTGTGCCAGGCTCTGCTGACTCCCCATGGGAGACCTTGATTTGGGGGATGTGGGGATGTGAGATGACTTGGGAAGGAAGGGCTGGGAGATGGGAGGAGGGAGGAGGTGGGATCTGTGGACGTTATGGAGAGTGAGTAGAAAATTTCTTAATAAAGAAAAATGGGGAAAAAAAGATGAGTCTTGAACATATTGTGGGTGCAACTCACCTGTGACACTAAGTCCATAGGGCATGATAAAAAACAACCTCACCTTCATTGTAAGAATCCATTTATCTATAGCACAGGACTCAGGAAAAAAAATGTGCCTTGATCAGTTTGCATAGCTGATAGAAAGATGAGAGAGATAGAGAGATTTTCAACAAACAGCACCCCTCAGTTGGACTACTTTGTGTTTTGTCAGGGAGAATGGCTTAAAGAGCCAAGAGACAAAACATCCAATACGTGAGGTTACCACCTAGAAAAGGAAACCATACAAGTTGAAGACAGACATCACTCAAGTCACACTTTTAGCCTCGGGCCGAACCGGTTTGCTGTCTGTTGTTGCAGATGAAAGAAGAGTCCTCTGCAACGCTGATGTGAACTGCAACTGGGTGTGACAACCCGAAAGACTCACTCTGCTCAGTTGCATGGGGCATAGCAACACTGGCTCACCAGGATAATGCATGGTTTCTTCCCACAGCCAGTTTCATTCAAAAATCACCACACTCTCTCCTCTGCCTTGATGGCTTCTAAAACAAGCAAGGTAAAAACCACTGTTTCCATATTGTTTCATTGTTGCACAATATACTTTCATCATTGCTAAGTTTGAGAAACCAGGCATTCCTCCCAAGTTGCCCAAAATGCTTTTTTTCTTCCATGAGTGTCCTTGAAAAGCCCTGAGATCTACAACTGGGGAAGAAATGTTTCCATGGGAGGAAGCTGCTATTTCTTTTCCTACGGGAGCCAAAGCATAGCCTTGAGACCACCCTCTCAAGTGGAAGATGGAAAACCTCAGGAACAGTGTAGCATTGAGCAACTCTCCACAGTGGAGCTGTGAGACGTTATTGAGCACAGGTGTTTAATTATGATGCATTAGGGAAACGGGTACCGCTCAATGGCCCTCAAACACAGGCCTCCACCTGTGCAGTGGCCGTCCGTTGGTTTGTGCAGGGCTCATATTGAGAAAAGCAATTCTGCTCCAGCCCTGCTCAAGGGCCATTCTTGTCTTGGTGTAACCAAGTTCACTGCCAGGAAACCACAGGTTTTCTCCACATGAGCAGGTCCATTATGCAAGTTTATAATCTGCATCTGGGTTGTCTCCCCTGGAATTAGACACTTCTGAAATCAAGTGAAAAATCAGAATAATTCAAGCTGTCCTGCAGGGAAAAAATCTCTCCAGGTACCTTCCACAACTGAATTTGTGAAAAGCAAGGAAAACAAAAAGGCTGGTCAAATGACCAAAATCATGGTAATTCATCCTGAAATAATAGTCTGTCCTCTACAGCTAGATTGGTAGTTAGGAATGCTATTTATTGAGCTGAAACTGGTCCAAGAGCTTTTTAAGTATTGTCTCAAATTCAATCTTATTGGAAAGATAGTATTGCAATAACTATCATTGATACTAAAGATGAGAGTTTGTCAAGGAACTCTACATTGTCTCACATCAAAGTCAATGTTTGTCTTTTCCTTGATTGTGTGACTTTCTCAGACTCTGCGTAAAATTCTAAAGCCAAGAGAGTGTAAGCGAATAGTAAAATGGGCACGACTTGTTTTCTGAATTCCAAAGCCTACCATCTATCCATTCTACCTTAGTATATGTTTTTATTGCTTTATTTATTTTTATTTTATGTGCATGGGTGTTTTGCTTGAATGTATGTCTGTGTGAGGTTGTCAGGCTTTCTAGACCTGGAGTTATAGACAGTTTTGAGCCTACTGTGCTGGGAATTCAACCTGGGTCCTCTGGAAAAGCAGTCAGTGCTCTTAACCTCTGAGCCATCTCTCAAGCCCTGCATATATTTCTTTTAATAAGAAATATTTGTATTTTTATTACATTTATGCATGTGCATGCATGCTTGCATGTTTGCATACATAGGCCACAGAACTTTGGGGAACTAGTTTTCTCCGAATAACACATAGACCTGGGGATGGAATTCAGGAGCTAGTTCAATAAAGAGAATACGGAAGACAAAGGCTGTAGAATACCCATCCAATAAATTCCACAGAATAGTTGTGTGTAATGTTTCATTTGAAGTCAGGAGCTGCTAGACACAATGTAAGAATACAGCACTGCACACTCCAGGCAGGCCAGTACAGTATCTGGCCCTATACCATGCCTGAGAATGGCTTCTCCGGTAGCAGACACACAGGAGCAATGCCAGGAGACAGGAGTCCTCTAAGCAAAGGCTACAGCTAGAACCATGGTAGCTGTCAATTTCTTCCTTTAAGAAGCAGAACTTTTGTTCTTAAAAGTTCTGAAAATAATAGAACAATATCGGGGAGAGTTAATCTCTGCCAACTACAATAATGTTTAATTTCTTTGTAATCTATTGGTCAAGACTCCCCAGTTTCAAGATTTTCAAAGTATGTAAATTAAAAATATTTATTGTCAATTAGTTTTATTCCTCCTCTGAAAATATATAAGATCAAAGGAGACTCACCAGCACTTGCCATTTCAGATAATCACTCAGAATGCCTAATGTTCATTTCATGCCACTGTTCATAACAAGATACCTAAAAAGACCTATTTTTTTTGTGGTTCTATGAATCAAACTCAGTTCCTCACACACATTCAATAAGCACTCTATTACTTTACATTCCAAGCCCTATTTTTTTAAAAAAAAAGTTAAGTACACTATAGATATTTAAGGATAAAATTTACATAGCCAAGCTTGAAAATTTGAATATTTAATCTCTATGGATTTTTATTATACATTAATTGTACTTCAGTTTTTAAAAGTCTTACAAACATTCTGAATGGCTTCATGCTAGTAGTTCTTAAGGCTCAATACTGCTACATGTGATAAATGGTGCATGGAAAGAACATATAGGGTATGAATACTTTTTCATGGGTCTTAATGGAAGCACCTCACCATCCCCTCTCTTCGGGGATTCAGAGAATGTGAGATTCAGTACCGGGGTCAGTGACATGCTGCAACATTTGAATTCTCCCATTTGATGAAGCACCCGTTTCTCCCCACCTTAAATTCTTTTCTGTGACTGACAGTTTCATCCATTCCTTCCTGGGGCTACTATTGAAATTCCTTTGTACTTGTAGAAGCAAGTTTGCTGGTTCAAGAATTTTGTTTTAACTCTGCCTTTAAGACTCGTCAGCAGCAAATTAGGATAAGGAATCCTAATTTATGTTTCAAAGGCCTTGATGGGAGTGAGAAGTATTTTTATTTACATTCTCCCCACAAAGTGTGTCAAGTTAAGATGATGAACCACAGCACACTACTGTACAATTATTAGAAAATTCCAGAGGGATCTGTGAAATATGAGAAACAAGGGCAAATGGGGATAATGCCAGCTAACCTTAGTAAGGCTCCTCGATTGTTTGCAGCAGCTGGGAGCAGTGTGGAGGGAAGAAGAGTGGG
>CABHPR010126558.1:23389-41765 GCA_902168415.1 Peromyscus melanophrys | reverse complement strand
TTTTTTTTTTCTGCTTCCTGTATGCAATGAGATGAAGATGCACACCCCCCATGTTCTCAGCATTATTTTCCAACCAAATCATGGGGCGATATCACCATGAACTAAATCATCTGAAACCATAAAAAATCCCCCTTTACGTTGCTTCTGTTCAATATTTGCCACGATGAAGGGAAGGCTAACCAGCTCTTTAGGTCTCTTTCTTCATCACATGTCTAGAAGAGAACTATTTTTGAATGTTTCCATTGCATTTTATTGAAACATCATCTTTAGTACCTGCTCCATGTACTTACAAAATACACATAGGAAAAGACAAAGCTGTTTTCTTCTGTCTCCTATGCACTCCCAGAGCAGGACTTTTGAAGGTTATGGGAAACAAGTATACACATGCTCCCCACATCTTGCCTCATACACTCTCTTCTCAGCTTCACTAACAACCGCCCTTCCTGCCTCTGTTGGCCCCTAAGTTTTGTTTTTGTCCTGAGTCATTTTCTTGGATGGCATCACTGAACTTCTTGGGTACCTCATAGCTAACAAGATCTTGGCTGTGAACTTGGCTGCAGAACTCTAAAGTGTATCTCCCGAGTTCTGGTCCTCTACATCATCTATAACCTTTCCCATGACCTTTATTAGAAGTAGGTCATGACTTCATTATGCTGGTGACCTACATGTCCATCAACATGTGTCTTTCCCTACTGCAATGCAAACACTGATTGGCGATTGGGCTGTGCGCCTTTTCATCTAGATATTCTCAGGACTTGCCACTGTGTTGGCTCCCTATTGAATCAATAAGGGATACTTATGTAAAAAGTAAATAAAATTACAGTCTGTGTCACTCAAACCAAAATCCTGAGTTGTCTTTATCCAATTCCCAAAAAAGCCCTTATTTTCTTAAATCTCTCCCAAACCACACCTTTTTCTTCATCAAAATACGGACCTAGTTGAGGGCCCATTTTTCTTACTGACATTGTTGGCAAAAAAATCCCTGCTTCCAGAATTTCCCCTCCCCACTCAATCTTGAAGAGTGTTTTAAATAAAATCTAACCCCAGGAGTCTGTATCCTCATTGCTTCATGTCCTTCTGTGCCCCGCTTTGCTCAGCAGATGAAGTCCGACATACAACATCCCTGTGTTCTTACTCTACCCACACCTTCATTTCTTACATTGAAGTCTTTCAACACCAAATCTCTCACATTTCCCTTTCTGTGTGCGTCTTACTTTGTCCAGAATGACCCAGATAAACTTTGACCTCAGTGTTCAGCTAAAAATGTATCACTTGATTCCCCCTAAGCAAAGTTTAGACCTTCATCTTAACAGTCCCAACCATGGTTATGTATGTGTTCACTGTGGCACTCAATCATGGCACTGAAATTCTTGTATGTGTCTGCCTCTCATGACACAGTGAGGGACTGATTCTTTTCTACCGTGTAGCCTCAGTAGTTAACAAACCTCCTGACAAACATGAAGGATTCAGTAAATAATAATGTTTATTTTGTAACATTGCACCATCTAACACAAAGCCCCAGTCTCGACGCTTCCCCATATATGAGTTTTATATTTTATGTGTATGAGTGTTTTGTCTTCGTGTGTGTGTGTGTGTGTGTGTGTGTGTATGTATGTGCGCGCGCGCGCACTGTGTGTATGCCTGGTCCCTACAAAAGTAGAAAAGGAGACGGGACTCCCTGGAACTAGATTTAGGGATGTTTGAGAGCTGTATGCAGATGCTCAGAACTGGGCCTAAGCCCTTGCAAAATCTTGCACGGACTTTTTGAGATTAAAATAGAGTTACATTTCTCACTTCCCTTTCCTTCCTCCAAGCCCTCTCATATACTCCTTCCCACTCTTCTTCAAATTCATGGGCTCTTTTCTCACCAGTTGTTATCGCATACATATATGTATACGCAGATATATCCTAAATGTAACCTGTTCAGTCTGTACAAAGCCACTTCTATGTATGGTATGATCCGCCTTATCTCCAGATCTCCCACTCCCATATATGTTTCCAGTCATGACTCCACTTTGTCTTCTTTTGGATACTTTAATATTACTATAGCCTCTTTGTGACTCCAAGATACACAGGACACTAAATAAACAATAGGCACAGAAAAATGTCAAAGGGCCAAGGTACACACAGGGAAATAGAATAAACTGGAGGGGAGCATATTTGAGCAAATGGTGACACAATCCTCTCCTCTTCCCTCCGCCAGAGTTGTCCAAATCACCATTTACTTGTCTTCTTGCTGTCTACTGACTATTCTTCTTCTCTGTTTGCTACAGAGAAGCCAAGTCCATTGATAAAGTACAAAACCTCTTTCCAGAGAACAATTTCAATATCCTTTCCAAATTCTCAGTGGCTAAGAGAAAGCCTCACAGTAACACTGGAAATTAATCTGCCCTATCCTTCCACGAAGATCGCTTCCAATGAGGATTGGAATCAGCAGAACTTCACCAACCTGTCATTGGCTCTGGATTCACCACAGGAGGTACTGGTGGTATAGACATGTTAAAGTTGTATACCTCAAAATTATTTATGGAACAAGGTATACACTGATGCTGTCATGATTGTGAAAAAGAATCCTTTCTCTGAGCATGGGAAATTATGATCAGAAGTATTCCAATATATAAATCCTTCAAGTGTTACCAGGAGGCTATGGGTTCTGGATGCAAACACAATGACCCACAACCCTTGTTTTTACTATTTAATAACTATCTTAAATTAGATTTCTGTCCAACACTGAGCAGAAGAATGTGCATTACTTTCCAAGATACTTTCCACATCATCCATGGGGACTTGGAGTTTGGGGGATTTGTACAAATAATCAAATCTGAGGATATGTGTGCTCCATATCCATATGTAGTAAGATGAGGGTCTCAGGCTGAACTCCCTACTCTGATCCCCCTAGGACACCAAGATGAAGTCTTGGATGGACCTCCAAGTAACCCTGCATTACTTCATACTAAATGCCCGAGCAAATTCTAAAGTGCCCATCTCCGTGGGAATTTTATTAAAGATGTTTGCTTTTGAGTTGAAAACTACCATGTTGGCAGCTGAGCACCCTCCTGTGCTCTGGCCTCTGGGTAGTACCAGGTGGAGTCCCAGCACTAGGTAGGCAGTTCTGTTAATGTGTTAATGGTCATGTTTGTTAGGGAATTCATCCTTTTCAAATAAAAGTTAAGACCAAAGGGGAAAGCCTCGTTCTTGTTCTTTCTCTTTACCAGACATTTTCTCTTTATTCATTTGGATAATGAAGGAAATAAAGAAAAATGATAGCAGTGCTATTTGCAGTCCTCCAGCCAAATTCCAAGAAATGCATTTGACATCTTACTGATGGAATCAAGTAACCTTCAGAAATAGGATGTAGCAGTTCCCAAGTGCCCACCTTTTCTGTTCTTCTTCCTAAGATGGTAGGGGCTGCTGAGTGTGACTGGGGCTCCTTTTCCTTCATCAAAAATGTTGCCATTCCTCCTGAGAATGCCCTGTTTCCACCACATCTGCCTTAGAGCTCTGCTCAGCCCCTCGCTGCTGAGGAATTAGCTGAGAGAATCAGTCACACACACACACATGGCGATGGGGAAAGAACCCAAACACATGTTCAGTGTGTTTAAATGCTTCATAGAAAACTCACCTCAGCCCAGCTGTTGGAGATGTGTACACTAAGATGAATGAGCTCTGCAAAGCAAAGCTGACATGAAATCTCCAAATACCATACCAAAGCCTGCCATGGATGTAAAAGTCTGAAACCATATGCAAATATGTGTGACTGATTCCCCAAAGAAAGAAAACCAATATACTTTCTTATTGTTTCCTATAACAGTAGTCAGGGACATAAGGAATGTTCAGTATGGACCCAAGTGAGCCTCAGATGTTTGCACAATGCCACGCACCTATCAAAAATGAATCATTAAATAAAAGTAATACAATGAAAGGACTTTCTCAACATTTATCAGACATGTATAAAGTACTGTTCATATTCAACCAGACAACTTTAACTAGTTCAAATGTCAAGTACAGTGCTGGTCCTACAGCAATATACTAGGTTATACTAGGAAAGAAGTGGGTGGCAGGCTGGGATCACGGACAAATAGTAAAATTAGCACACAATGATGAAATCCGTGCTACAGAAACAGAGTTGCTGAGGCACCAAGGAACCTAATATGAGTACAAAAATATCTTCCTAAAAAAAATTAGACCCACAGAATTTTAGTGTAAGCTTTCCATGAAGGCTGCTTTTTGGAATGGATGGATGAACAGATAAATTACTGATCTCAAGAGGAAAACATTTTGATTGTGTATGGAGACTAAGAATATTGATGAGAGTCTGCATTACTCTCCAGAGAATCAGTCTCAACTCAAATGTCACAACTATACAGCAGCCGCTCTCCCCAAACTCACTCAACTGTACCCAACTGAAAGGTTCTCTCTCTCTCTCTCTCTCTCTCTCTCTCTCTCTCTCTCTCTCTCTGTGTGTGTGTGTGTGTGTGTGTGTGTGTGTGAGAGAGAGAGAGAGAGAGAGAGAGAGAGAGAGAGAGAGAGAGAGAAGACTCACTCTTCTTCCAATCACTTTTGTGCCAGAAGTCTTTGGAAGAGGAGACAGCAGAAAACCATTTTCATCATACCTTGCAACCCCAAAATTAGGAAGAGAGCAGTCATAGCCAGACAGGATGCAAATATCATCTTCTCCATTTTGAGAGGGGAAGATAAAACTTAGCAGCCTGGCCAAGGCTCACAAAGTGGTAAAAGGGCAAGAGCAGCATCAAGCCCCACACCTGCTGACCCCAAGACCTGTGTATTGCTACAGTCATCTATTAATGTTTCCAGCTGCCCATTAATGTAGCCTTCTGATTTTTTCGTGTCTCAGATAACTTGAACTTCTGATCTCCAAAGCATGGTACAACACTATCTACTGTTTTGAGAAAATTAAGTAACTGAATTTCTTCAGAAATGACTAGAAAAATCATTTTCTATTCATTTTCAAAAGGCAGGAACTTGCTGTGCCAATATTTATATACATATTGAGCCCAGTACAGAAGTGGATCTCTTTGCTGGACACTTGCAAGGGACACATTGCACACCTGCACAGTTCATAGTGGAGGCCTTCCCTGCACATTTACTTCAATGTATTGCAACATACTACAGTATGCTGTACCTAGTAAGCACAGGTGATATTTTACAATAAATAGTCAACCTTCTTGTTATTAGAAAAGCTGCTTTTAGCAACTGTTGTAGTTGTTCCGTCATTTGGAAATGTTGGCATAGTTCTGTGATTCCTACTGCCACCGTTTCTACTGAATATTCAGGGTCTGCTGTAGTAGGACAGCTGAGCTCTAGTGGAGACAAATTGTCCTGGCTGTCACTGATTGTGTTTTTATACTGGAGTCTTAGCATTAGGGATTGTGATGATTATAGGTCCAGTCGCTGATTTCTGGAATTGTCTTTGTTGAGTGGATGTTTTGTTCCTTGCTTTGTTTTTCCTGTCTAGATTTTTGGAGTATGTCAGCTGTGTGTTACCTGGTAGGAAATTTTCTTTGGACTTGATAATTGTGGGCACTGGCAGTACTAGGTTTAAAAAAAATTAATTCTGTGTATTGGTAGCTGAGAGTTAGGAATGAGGATAGGATAGGCATCTGCAGGGGTTCACAAGAGG
The DNA here is from genome assembly GCA_902168415.1 of Peromyscus melanophrys. Taxonomy (NCBI): domain Eukaryota; kingdom Metazoa; phylum Chordata; class Mammalia; order Rodentia; family Cricetidae; genus Peromyscus; species Peromyscus melanophrys. Next base: position 36,124 of record CABHPR010126558.1, on the reverse strand, counting down.
GAGGAGAGCAGAGTGTTCAACCTGGATCTGCTTATTTTATCCCCTTGGAATGGGGGAGACAGTGAAGAGGGGGTACTCTAGAGAGTCTGCTCTAGCACTGGGGATGAGAATGGGGGGGGTGGATCTAGAGGAACAGAAGGAGAGAGAAAGATCTACTGGCAGCCTATCTGCTTTTCTGGCAGGAGTAGTCTGTGGGTTAGCGGGGAGAGCCTACTGGAGGTGGGTGCTGGGACAAAGCAACAAGTAGGAGGAGGGAGGCTAGGAGGGGAAGGTCTACAGGACCCACAGAAGATGCAGGCAGAAGGGAAAGGAAGGCAGCAGCAGGTGTTCTGTTGTAGAGCTGAGACTGGAGGGTTGAGACTGAAGGAGAGGAAGAAGAGGTGCAGGTCTTCAGTTAGCTTACTTGTTTCCCTGGCCTGCTCAGGTGGTGTGTTCATAGGGAATGCCTGCTGATGTTGGAGACGGGATAATGGGAAGAGTTGGGAGAAGGAAGGTTAGGGGAGAAGATCTTCATCCATTGAGGGTAGGGTCAGAGAAGAAAGAGAGACCATAGTGGGTTTTCTGCTACAAGCAGGGGATAGAACTGGGGGTATCAGGTCTGGAGGAGCAGGAGAGGTGTGGATTCCCCTTCAGCCTACTTCTCCTGGCAGGAGAGGCCCTTGAGTTAGTAGGGGGTGCCTGCTGTGTTTGGAAGCTGGGATGAAGAAATGAGGAGGGAGAGGGGGACTAAAAGGGGGAAGATCTGTGGGATCCAGGGGAGATGGGAGCAGGGGAGCAGGGAAAGCTATCACAGGAGTTCCGCTGCAAAGCTTGGGATGAAACTGGAGTGTTGGATCTGGGGGGAACATAATAATTACTTCCTTTGCATGCTGTAATTTTCTCTGGCTGTTCTTATAACAATTAAAATTAAATCACTGTCTGGGTCACATATTTTATCAATGGCAGATGATTTTTCTGATAAGCTTAAGCTCTGTGTGGACAGATATCACTCTGGCCTGTGCTTCCCTACCAGGACCAAACAGAACCTAGCAACAGTCGCATACTGAATAAAAAACCAAGTGTAAATACAAGTTTTTCTCCTTTAAAGTATCCTGCAATCAAGGGACTTAATGACAGATAGCACAAGATATAAGTTTGACCATTGAACATGTGCAATTCGTGAACTGGAAAAATTATGACAAAATAGAGGATTGTGAGAGTTCCAGTTTCTATTAGTTCTGTGCTCTAACCAACTGAGCTATCCAGTCTGTTAACCATTTTCCACTTTCCAACTAATTAAGTCCTTTGGGGATCAGATTCACAGAGACATTAAAGCTTAGTGTGTCCCAACTTTGAGTTGAGATGAAAAATGGACTTAGAGCAATGACTGTCCACCCTACTGAACACTACAACCATGCTGCCAGCTCTAGAAGCATGGCAGAGCCTGCAACACAACCCAAAGAATCTGATATAAAGAATCCATTTGCAGCCTGGTAATGGGAGAAATCTATGGAGTCTGCTTTAAGGGTAAAGGAATTTATTTTGGAAAGAAAACTCACAAGACAAAATAGAGGAATTTGTCACAACATCCTGGAATGGTGAGGCACAGTTCCACACTGTTCTTCCACCTAAGATTTGCCTGGTCTGTCCCAGCATCCAAAATCATGAGAAAGCCAAGAGATAGTGCCAAGTACTTGCATCTTAAGGATCCCCAGCAGCCACACCCCAGGGGCATGTACTTCAAGGTCATAGGCAAATGTAAGGGTTACTTGCTACCTCACTAGGGGCAGTGCTTCAAGGTCATGGCTAGAACAGCTACCCACTACAGCCTGGTCATCTGGATTTCTAGGAGCTCCCCAAGTAATTCCTATGGACAACTAGGTTGAAAAATACTGGTTAAATGGATTCCCGAGATCCAATGGTTCACAGCCCAGGAGACTCATTAATACCTAGAGTTCAGAGTAAGCAATAAAAAACGTGAAGATGATAATAATTCAGGTTCTATCACTGCTGCCTGACTGGTAAAGATGGAAATTCTTGGTGTACTTATTAGTCAGCTCGCCAGCGCTGTGTTGAAATACCCAAAGAAAGCAACTTAAAGAGGGCAGAATCTATTTGTCTTGTCATTTCAGAATCCTCAGCCCAAGGCCAGTATTGTTTCCAAATCTGCAAAGACACATAGCACATGTCAGAGAGGGTTTGGTGGAGCAGAACTGTCCAGCTCTTGGGGAGTGGGAAGCAGAGACTGACAGCCAAGGAATGGGGGACAAGATACACCCTTCAAAGGCATAAACCCAGTTAACTACTCCTCCAACTGGACCCATCAGCCTCAGTACCACTTCACAATAGATCCATGCATCTATGAGTTAACCAATGGAAAATGAAGGTGATATCCCTCATAGTCACATCTTAGCACTGGTGAGCTAGGGACAAGCTTTCGACACACAAGTCTTTGGAAGGCATTTTACTTATATTCAAAGCATAACATTCCATACCTTAATATCTATACCTTAACCTTAATGCAAAATGTATTCTGTATATCTCTAACATTCTCTGACTCTCATCAGTCCAAGTCCCAAGTCTCCTCTGAGACTCAAGGTAACTCTTACTGGTAAATCCTTGTAAAAATAAACAGCAAGCTGCATGCTTCCAAACCATAGGGTAAACTATTTCAAGAGGGGGGAACAGGAGGATACCACAGAAAAAAGAGACCCAAACCACAACCCATCAGAGAAATAATAAATCCTATAGCTCCAATACAAGTATCCAGGAATGTATGGCAAGAAATAAGCTCCAAAGGGTTTGAGCAGCCCAGCCTCTATGGCCTTTCTAGCTGCAGTCCAGTGGGCACTCTCCTTGGTTGGCTATAGCTATTGCTTGTGAAATACTGGTAGATATTCCACCTTCCTGAGATTTCTAATTTCGTGGCATCTCCACAGAGCTTTTATCTTCACTCTCCCATCATTATACAGCACCCTGTCCGGGGTTGCCCCAGGATTCCAACCTCGACACACACTGCCTGACCCTCCTTTGAGTGGAAGCTTTATGATGCTGCAACTCTTGCATTCTGCATGCTTACAAAACCAAAATTACGTGGACAGTTCTGCTGTCAGAGAAAACAGCAGCTGGGCCCATTCGGATCTTGGGTATAGCAAGGTCTCAATGACTGGGTGGCTAATCACAGTGCAGTTGAAGCAGGCAAGCATGAGGAATAGAGTGGTTCTCCAATTGGATTGGGTTATACACATCTCCCTCTTCTAAGAATGCACTAGGTAACCTATCTCCTTTACTTGCACATCCTATACACACACACACACACACACACACCCATCTCCAAATAGTGCACCTAGCAACCTCAGACCCCCAGCCACCTAGGTTGGACTATACATAAACCTTGCTCTGAATAGTGGGATAAGTTTCTCATTTCCTTGACAATTATCACATTTATGAGTAGATGGTGAAGTTAATGCTCCCATAATCCAATCACCTCTGAATGCTCCATCTCTAAGCATGGCTTCATCAAGGACCAATCCTTCAACATATGTATCTTGGGGGCAGATCTCTCATATCTAAGCTTGGTCAGGTGTTATGGTGGGGATTATCTATCTGAGCACTGAAAACTGTTGTTTGGTTTTTCTCTTTTTGAGGGGCCCGCCACCAAGCTCCCAAATAAATCACACATGGAGGCTTCTTATTAATTATGAATGCCCAGCCTTGGCTTGTCTTGTTTCTTGCCAGCTTTTCTTAACTTAAATTAACCCATCTGTCTCTTGGTTCTGGGTTCTTACCTTTTTCCAATTTTATATACCTTTCTTTCTTTCTCCATGTCTGGCTGTGTTGCTGGGTGGCTGGTCCCTGGAGTTCTCCTCCTTCTCTGGCTACTAGGTCTCTACCCCCAGATTTCTCCTTATATTTATTCTCTCTTCCTGCCAGCCCTGCCTATTTCTCTCTCCTGCCTCACTATTGGCTGTTCAGATCTTTATTAGACCATCAGGTGTTTTTAGACAGGCACAGTAACACAGCTTCACAGAGTTAAACAAATGCAATATAAGCAAAAGTAACACCCCTTAAAATCATATTCCCCAACAGAAAACCATTCCTCTGGCAGTTCTTATAACTTTGGTGCTCCTGGCTGACTCACAGAGATAGAAAGTCAACGAGATTGACAGCAAGTAAAGCAACTATGTTAAGGTTTTCGCATCTTTCTCTCTATACTTCCCTCAACCATCTTCTTAAATATTAACAACACCAGGCGTTCCATTCCAGAGGTCAACATGTGCTTTCTGAGAGGTTGTGAACAATGTCCATGCAGACATGGGCAGTCTCTGAACCAGGCACATAAAGGGCTAGCCCTATGATCAAGTGACCAAAGAGAGTAGGACATGTTCAAGTTGCCCCCTATAGTGGTATTCTATTTGTACTGAAATGTGATTTTATTTGTATGTTAATAAATAAAGTTGCCTAGGGGTCAGAGCTATTAGCAAGCCATAGCGAGAGCCAGGCGTGGCGGTGCACGCCTTTAATCCCAGCACTCGGCAGGCAAAACTAGGTAGATCTCTGTGTGTTCAAGGATACAGCCAGCATTGGAGACACGCCCTTAATCTCAATACAACCATAGAAGACCTGGAGGTCTGTACAGAGAGGCAGTGACGAGGCAGTCACGTAGTTGGGTTTACAACCAATGAGAAGGAAGAACAAGGACTCTTTATAAGTCAAACGCACAGGAAGTAACTCCCCTTTTCGGAGAGGTCTCTTGGCGGGAGAGGCTAGCTGGCAGAAAGCGGTAAGACTCTTAGCTCTGACCTCTTTGGCTTTCATCTTTACATTGGCTCTGTGTCTCTTATTTAATAAGGCGGTTGGTTACATCTACAGCCCCCAAACTGTCCAACACCAACAAATGAAGCCCAGGGAAATTTAGTGAAATTTGATAACAGGGACATATAAAGATAAGGATATAAAATTAAAACAGTTACAAAAGTAGAATGTTTTGCACATTAGAATTTTTTAAAAAGAATTTATAGCCTTTATATACAACACAGTTTCAAGGATGTAAAAACCCTTCAAAGATGTTTGGTCAGCCAAAATATGCAGAACTTTTAGAGACACAACACACTAAGAAAAATGGGACCGTGATGGAAGTTTTACTTTTAATCACCTAAAATGTAAATACCAAATAGCTCAGCAAGGGAGAATGGTGGACTACATAGGCCCTTACTGATTATATATACAAGATAAATATACAAAGATATATACAAGATACCTATACAAACTGAATAAGCTTTGACTGACCTGGTACTCCCTACGTGTCCCAGGGTGGCCTCAAATTTACAACAATCCTCCTGTCTCAGTCTGCTGGTGATGGAATTATGGGTATGTTCCACCACATCTGGCTACTTGATCTTGGTCAATGAATCATTTCTCTTTCAAGCCCCAAGAAATAAAGAAGTCTGCTACATTAGCAGTTCACAATCATTAGCTCAGATTCTGATGCAGTAGATTAGGTGATCTGATTGACACAAAAATCTGAGCACCATTGTTTATTTCTGCAAGTGGAAATACCTGAGGCCCCCTGACCTCAATCAACTACCTAGATACATTTTGATGCTTAACCCAGAATGAGGCAGACTAAAAGAGTTCACAATTAATTCTATTAGACTTCAAGAATTCATAATGTACTCAAATGTGAACAGTTTATGACTAATAAACTGTCATGTTTGTTATCTCTGGTTGCCATAGTAATATGCAACAAACCAACAATCTTCAGAAGCATTTAAAGAACGTGTTTTTTTTTCATGTGCCTGGAGTGACTGACTGAACGGCTAGCCATCGCTGCTATTCTTGCTGGTCTCAAAAGATGTGAATATTGGCTGGCTGCCTGCCTAGGATACCTAGAACAATCCAGCTCGGATCCGCACTGGTTCTAGAACACAGTTGGAGTTTGTTCTCATGACTAAGACCAAGAGGCAGACATTATGAAGTCCAAGCATACAAGCACTTCTCCTTTCTGATTGTATTATGTTTAGTAACTTCCTATTGGTTAAGCCAAGTCACAGTACTAGACATCAAAATAGGTCTACAATACAAAGTAACACAGTGAAGAATGCTTATATATTCTGCCATATCAGATTTTCCAAGTCTTATTTTAACTGTACCATGCCATGGTAAGAAATTAAAAATTCATATAGTGCCCTGTAAAGTCTCAAGGAAATTCTTTTTCTTTTTTTCCAAAATGTAGACTGTTGGCCAGGCTTTATAGCACATGCCTCTAATACCAACTCTGGGAAGCTAAGGCAGAAGGATCTCAAGTTCAAGGTCGGTCTGTGCTCCATAGCAAAACTCCATCTCAAAAATAAAAATAAATCTGGACCACAACATTTCAGTGACTCATTGCTGAGGTTGAGTGGATTGTTGCAAGCATTTCTAAGTGGGGTAGGGTTGGAATAAGATGGAGAATAGGTGGGACATCTCAGAGTCCATCCCCCATGACAATGCCAGTGTTGCACAAAACCAGCAGGAAATATATGAGTAGATTGATTTCATATAGAAATTTGAAAGTCACTGTTTTAAAGCATACTGGTCCAAAGTAAAATTCTTTTGCTTTTGCGCATTTTACCAATATTTTACCTTCAGGCTTGCTGCCATCAATAGTTTCCACTGACGAAAGGACGAAGGAGTGTCACCAGCCTGTCACCAAAGCCTGAAAGCTCGATCTTCACTCAGCAGAGCCCAGTGCCTGGTGTGGTGAGTTAGAGAGTGGTGGGAGGTTGGCTGGTGTAGTTCAAGTCGTGGTCTTGGGCCTCAGAGATGCTTACAGATTGTGATAGTAGCATTACCTGATGCAAAATTAAAGCCTTTATTTAATGCCACTAACTAGAAGATGTTACACAGGTGATCATGGAATGATGAGGCTTGAAATGTGTTCTTCATCATTTTACTCACGTACACTATTTAGTCTGTAGCTCTCCCATCACTCCCAGGCCTCCCTCTGCTGCTAACTCCACCTCCAGTCATGCCTTCCCTCTGTTTAACAGTTGGGATTTTGTTTAGTCTCCCTTGCAGTTGAATCAGAGCTGTTTGTGTGACTCTAACTTTGGAACTGATCACTAAAGCCTTGTGGGTACACAACTGGATGCCATGCTTCTCTTTCTCCCACAGTCTGTCAGTTACCAACAGACTATCAGTATCTTGTAGGACTCCATGAGTCCCTTTCCCTTCCATATAAGGCTAATATAAAGTACCCACTCTGTGGACCTAGTGCCAGTGTTCCCAGATTCTGTGAATTCATGGTTTCCATGTCTGTGTCCTTGTTAGAAGCTGATATTTTGGAACACCTCTCTCTGTCCTCCAGCTCTACATTCTCTCCTCTTCCTCTTCTCCAATATCCCCTAAGCCTTAAAGAGGTAGTATAAATGTCTTTTCTAGAACCAAGCACTCAACTGTCTTATTCTTAACATCTTGTAGAGCCATGGGTCTTTGCCTTTATCTATCTCTCTTCACTAAAAAGGAGGGGTTTCTCAGTTTAACACTGAAAGTAACCATTGTCTATGTGTGGTGGTATTGTGTTCCCCAAAATATTGTGCACCCTAATAAATTTATCTGGGGTCAGAGACAGAACAACCGCTAGATACAAAGGCTAGAAAATGGTGGCACTCAAACCTTTAATCCTAGCATTCCAGAGGTAGAAATCCCTCTGGATCTCTGTAAGTTCAAGGCCACATTGGAAACGGCCAGGCATGGTGACTCACGCCTTTAATCCCCGAAAGCGAACCTTTAATCCCAGGGAGTGATGGTAGAAGGCAGAAAGATATATAAGGCGTGAGGACCAGGAACTAGAAGCATTTGGCCTGGTTAAGCATTTAGGCTTTCGAGCAGCAGTTCAGCTGAGAGCCATTCGGAAATGAGGACACAGAGGCTTCCAGTCTGAGGAAACAAGACCAGCTGAGAAGTTGGCCAGATGAGGTTAGCTGTGGCTTCTTCTGTCTCTCTGACCATCCAGCATTTCACCCCAATAACTGGCCCCGGGTTTGATTTTATTAATAAGACTTTCTAAGATTCATGCTACCTCTATGAGTATAAATTCATATGGTTTGATGCTATGTCCATTCAGCTAAGCAGCAATTTTCAGTTTCCCCCACAGTCTAAGATTTCAGTCTTGGGTTTTAGACCAGGTTTACAGTACTAGACATGGATACCCTCTTGTAGGACAGCATCAAATCCAATTAGTGAGTGAGTGGTTACCCAAATAACATTTGTGGCACCACTACACCAATTTCCTGTTGTCATAAACCAAAATAAACTCTTTCTTCCATATGTTTATTTTGGTCATGGTTTTTTATCATAGCAACAAAAAGTAAAACAAAAGAGAATCTTTGTACACTGCTGATGAGAATATAAATTAGTGAAATTACTTTGGAGATCAATCTAGAGATTCCTCAAGAAAACTAGATAGCTTTCTTGGCACTAGGCACTAGGTCCACAGAGTAGGTTCTTTATATTAGCCTAATATGGAAGGGGAAGGGGCTCATGGAGTCCTACAAGATATTGATAATCTGTTGGTAACTGGCAGACTGTGGGAGAAAGAGAAGCATGGCATCCAGTTGTGTACCCACAAGGCCAAGTGCACACATTGGTCACAGAACATGAAGAATTCAAGTTGATACTGATCAGGAGGCTTCCTCCCTGCTGGATAACTTTCATAGATTGGAAGTTGCTAAGTAGGCTGCTGGAGGAAAAGGTTCTTAACAGTCTTCCAGCTGTGATCCTTGTGAATAAGGACTAGCATGGCGAAACACACCATGAGTGCAATAGCAGTACAAGCTAGCCAATCATGTTCTCATTCAATTTAAAGCCTGCTCCATAAGAGGAAACACCTGACTAGTACTGTACATCAGGCCAAGAACCTGTGACTGGGGAGCTCACAGTATCAAACTGCCCTCCACATTCCTATCCACTGACCAGAGATCAATGCAGCTCTCAGACCTCATCAGAGAAGTTGCCTTGTGCAGTGGATGGTGGTTAGTACAGAAATTCACAACTGACCAAAGTGCACAGGGTAAGTGTCAGTGGAGTGGTCAGTCACAAATGAGACACCCATGAAATACCCCACACACACAAGGCACCAGGGCCATTGTGGAAAGGGGAGCTAAAAGAGTGTAAGAGCCAGAGGTCAGGGAGGACTGGAGCAAAACGGTGTCTTCAGAACATAACAGGAGCACTGCACACATGGAGCCGTAGCAACTCTGCTTTCCACATACGATGAAGCTAGGTAACATTCTAGTATGAAGTGGGAAGGGCATCGTGAGTCCCCACCCCTAACTGAGGAGCTATAGATAGTTGTGGCTGCCAGGGAAGGGAGAGTAGGTTTTCTTTAAGGGTGTTGCCCCTGGATGTTGACCATGCTCCAGAACATGGCCCTGCAACCAGGAGTATATAGGCAGCACAAATTGAACTCTTGAGGCGTGTAAGATATGATTATGCTTGTCTAAGTAAAATAGCCCCCACCTTACCACTACCAACCTTGTCTAATATTATACCCACCTCCCTTCTCCTTATCTCTTTATGTCTTTTCTTTAAGCTAAAGCCCTGTGGTTCCTTGAAGGCCTTTGACATTAAGCCTTATGAAACAGTTGTGAATGAATGAGTACCTCTCCCACACCATAAATTCCACCAAGAAAATTTCTGATTCTCCTTGCACATATTTTATGTCTTTGTGCAGAAATGCATTGATGAGACTATTTCTTTTATTGTCTTTCTTCTTTTACAGAGTAATAGCACAAACTGAAATTTTAAGCTTTTTGAAGAACCTAAATAAAATACTTAGCATTGAAAAATAATGCTAGGTAAAATACACTGTGCTTTTTTAACAGAATCCACAGAAATAAACACTTATCACAAAGCTAAAAGGTAAGGAAGCCACTTTCCCTTTTTGATTGATATGACTCTATGTATTTAACATATCATTTTATGTAGCCTTTATATTTCTTTGCAATGTTGCGTGTTTCAAATGTCTCTTAAGAATATGGTCATTCTCTTTTTAAAGATCTGATACTGACTCAATTTCCAACAAATAACCTCCTGCTTGAAGATAACTGTGTCTTTTTGGGTTTGCGATTAATAACACTTCAGATACAGCTGGGTTCAAAACAAAGCAATCATTATGGAAGAATGTATTTTTTTTTTTAGCAATTTTAAGATCCAAATGAACACTACAGATGAGACTTCTTAATACACAGTGTTTCTGTTCCGTAATGACAGAGAACAAGCATGCCTTAGGTCGGTAATATCACTGAATTATTTTAATCTGGGGAAATATGTTGTCCTTAACTTGCCATTTTTTATATTGCACACAAGTGTTTTATCCTCTAAAGTATAAGAGATACATACCACACAAGACAGACCTAAGGGCAAGGATGGAAAATGGGTGCTCCAAGTGAAAACCATGGAAATCCTGACCTGAAAGTCTACTATAGAACTCCAGGAAACAGGCAACTGAAAAGGCCGCCATTTAAGTTAAGACCATTTACAATCACAACTCAACTCATGACAATTTTAACTGTAATAAATACAGCATTATGGTTTTGAGTTCTTGAGAAATACTCTAAACTTCCAAACACATCATCATTTGTCATGCGCACAGGTTAATTTGAACTGCAGGTGTTGTAACCTTGCCTCACCTGGAGCAGTGACAGAAGAGACCCATCCAAGGACCCAGGTGATAGGCAGCTTTGCTCTGGTGGAGCACAAGGCACTGACTGAGTCCCTATACTTAAGCTTAGCTTTAGGGCTGAGACAGAAGAATCTCAAATTTACTTTATTACATTTTATAAGAGAATCTATGTTCCAAAAGAGTAATAATGAGGTTCCATCTCCTGAGAATGTCCGTCAACAGTGAAATAGACACCTAAGACTCTTCACTCATGTATCTGGTCAAGGACCCTAAAAGTATTTCTCACGAGGTAACCGTTCAGCGCCATTTTCAACTGGCGGTTGTGAGGCTGTGAGGTTGGCAGCTTTGGGGTGATTCCATGTACATACAAGGGGATTTCATGATCGAAGGTCACTCTGCTCCACTTTCTTCATTGTATAAACACTATGGACCAGGGCAACATGTACCTATTAATGCTAACTAAGGCTCCAAGAGCACAAGAGGCAAAGCTGTATCTAGAAGACATCCCTGAAAAAGCAAATAACGGGCACTTTCAGAACAAAATTGATCTAATGAAGTCAGCTTGCCACTAACTAGCTGGTTGGCCTCAGCGACTTGTAAGGGACACTAGGGACTCAGCCTGGGATAAGTTGCTGTCAGGTTAGATGTTCAGAGTTGATGAGAATGACATTTGCCATCATAAGTGGCGATCTATGCTATCTGGGCTTCGCCTTGCATCTGTGGCCTCTTCCCTCATGTGCTCAGGGTGCATTTCTGACATTGACAAATGCTGACTAAATGCAAGTATCGGAACTGTTGGTCTACTTGATTCTTTTAGTACCTATGGTGGTTTGAATGAGAATGGCCCCCATAGGCTCCTGTATTTAAATATTTGGTCTCCAATTTGTAGAACCATTCGGGAAGGATTAGGAGGTGTGGCCCTGTTGGGGGAGGTGTGGCCTTTTTGGAGGAGGTGTGTCACTGGCAGCAGGCTTTGAGGTTTCAAGACTCACACCATTCCCAGTGTGACCTCTCTCCCCTTGGCTTATGGATCAAAATGTGAGCTCTCGGCTGTTCCTGCTGTCATGCCTTTGTTCCAACACTATGGACTCTAAACTTCTGAAACTGTAAGCCAATTAAACACTTTCTTTTATAATTTGTCTTGGTCATTGTGTTTTATCATAGCAATAGAAGAGTAACCAAGTAACCTCTTTATAGCCCATGCTTTCTGTGACTCACGAATTACCACGTGGGTGAAGCACCACACCACTGCAGGTTCTTTTCCCACGTCTGTCCTCATGCTTCCAGCCACAGACTTAATTTCTGATTTAAACTGTTTTCCTTTCAGGATCCTGACTAACTCTCTAAGGTGTTCCCTATTGTCCCAAGGTTTGCATATGTTGCCATTCAGACACTTCATCTTCCTCACAAAGCCTATGGGCTGATGCACTGTTCAGCATTCTCCTACAAGGAGATTTTTCTCCTCCACACTACTTTTCAATGCCTCTTCTTCATGTTGCCATATTGCTGTTATCACCCATTTCAGCTTGTCTCTATAAACCAAAGCAGCCCAATGCTATGACAACCATGGTGAAGAACAAGATGTCTGAGATGCTCATGTCCTTGGCTTGCGATCTTGACTACCTCATCTCCATTTTACAATGGATTGTGATGAGCATACCAAACAGTTTGGCATGGTGGGTACAACAGAGCCCAGTGAATAACAGGCAGTTCCTATGGGTGTCCTCATAGGCCTGTAGAATGTAGCCCCTGAGAAAACTGTTCTCATGACAGGCTGCTGCTACAGCACTCTTTCCTTCTCTAATATTCTCCCAAAAAGACCTACCAGGCATTCACTTCTTACTTTATAATCGTAAATAAAAAATAATAATTTTATGCTCTGGAAGAAATGCCTCAATATCCCCTTGGGCTGCTGGACCCCTAAAGCCATTGCTGAAGTGGTAGGATTCACCAACACCCCACCAGCTGTGTCCAATGCACAAACCAGGTCCAAAGATAGTTTTGAATGCATCCCATCACAAAATCATAAGCTCAAAACAGTGTGTGTGTGTGTGTGTGTGTGTGTGTGTGTGTGTGTGTGTGTGTGTGTG
>CABHPR010126558.1:6486-17509 GCA_902168415.1 Peromyscus melanophrys | reverse complement strand
ACACACACACACACACACACACACACACACACACACACACACACACACACATTTATTGGGTCTCTTTAAAGCAGATACATGGGCAATATCTACAAAAGTTTTAAAAGACAAAGAACAGACAATCTAAGCAGGAAAGTTCCAACCAATTGCAGACTAACGAAGTGTCAGGCAATCATGTAGCTGCCCTAGAAAGAAAGAAGGGGACAGTCCCTATTGGAACAGAGCCACATTGAACAGAAATGGCTGGGCATTGGCTGGGGTTGCCTAGAAGACTGAAGTGACCCTAGAGTTGCCAGCGCTGGAGAAAGTAAGGAGACTGCACTTCGTGCAGCTGAGTAAGCTCTTTCCAGAACGGTCCAGGTAGCACAGGGCTGCCACATCATCCTGCTCACAGCTTCCTTGCTTTTCCTTGCCCAGTTTGATTATAACTTCATGACAGTACTGGTTAAGAGCAGGTATCATTTTCTATGTTTTAAAATTTCTGGTGAACATCTCACATGAGCCTGACTTTTGGTTTCCAATATTCTTTATCATGTTAAAGAAACTTTGTCTGTTTAGAGTTGAGCTGAGAGAAATTATTAGAAAATAATTAGAATGCAGCAAGTGGCTCTCAGCATCCTTTAAGGTCTTTTTGACATATTGAAGTAACAGTAATATAATAATAGTAGCATTTTAGCTACCATTGATTCTTATACTTATCTCCATTTCCTCTAACCTTGCTCTTTCTCTTTGCCTTTGTAAATATTTGATTTCCTTTCTCCCCCTTTTCTTCTCCTCCTTCTTCTCCTTCTTGACTCTCCCCATCTCTCTTCCCCTGCTTCCCACCTCTTCCTTTAACCTATCGCACACTGATCTGGGTACCTGCATGTTCCTTTCAAGAACAAAATCCAATGCCTTCCTTTTTCACTTTTAGAACTGTTACACCCATACATGCTTTATGCATACTAGAACATTTTCTAGCAGAAATTCAGTGCCTCTACTTATTAGATAATGACTTCATGTCCTGATCTAAGGTGCTCATACCAATCTACACAAACTTACTGAGTTAGTTGCCTACGGTGTAATTTCTGCAAAATAGAGAAGATTAGTTCTACTCTTAGCGAAAAGGGGCACAGCCTTCTGAAGTTTCTCATCACCTAGTAAATTTAGGAGTATCCTTTCAGAACATGCCAGTTTGCTCTTCCACCACTACCAAGCTGTATCTTTCAATGCAATATCCAGGAAGAGCAGCCATGCCTTGGATCTTGCTTTTCTGTTGCAGGCTCTTACTTCACCCTTTTTCTTCCATTAAAGAAAAATACTTGAAAATAATTTGAGGCTTGTGAATTTATTACTCTATTGTCAGCCTATAATTTTATAGACAGAAACCATTTATGGGCCAGGTTGAATGATCTCAATATTGATCCCTGGCTTTTACAGGTCCTTCAGAGTCTTTACTGTAAAGCCAAAAAAAAAACAAAGTGGATGAGAACGGCTCTTGACAGGGCACATTGCGGCCCCCAAATGTTGCAAATGTCCTCGAACACCTACTCCTTAACTTCCTCCTAGACCATCTGATGTATCTTTTCATAATCTGGATGCACGACCTTCTGATATAGCATCCTCCTTCATGCTGATGTCATGTTCCTATTGCCATTCAGAGTGTGGCCTCGGGGAGCAACTAAGCTTGTTGGGCAATTACTGCCCTAAGGAACAGCTCAATATCAATTAAACTTGTAGCAAGATTGCTTCTTTTGGCAAACACCCTTCAGCATTTAGATAGCAAATACACACCAGCTCTATTAAAAAGATTAACTCATTTCGTTATCTAATGGAACATTTTGCAATTAATTCATCCAAACCTGCTCATTAGAATGCAGTCCAACACAAAATTAAACAGGTCTAATTTTTACTAGGGAAGAGTCGTAATGCTTGCTGGGCCAGTTTTCGAAAGCTTCATGATAGAACCTTCTATCAAAGTTGGTTCATGACACCAAGGCAGACAGCCAGTGTGGTGGCAGTGAAATCGCCACAAGAAAGGGTGACTCTACCCACTTTTCAGACCGTTCTCACTGTTCCCAAGTCCTCTTACTGGCTTTTTGAGCTTTGCCTTCTATTGTCCAGCATGTGTATGTGATTGGTTGCTAGCACGGTCCTGGAATTGTTTGTTCTTTAGGGATACACAGTCAGAAGTACCTGAAGTTTGAATCCTAGTTCCCATCACAGGAAGTCACTGTCCGTCAATCCAGCTCCTGAATGCAAGAATATGAGAGTCCAAATCCCTGATGTCAAGTGGGAAGATTATGAAGGCAAGTACAGGTTCCACCCTCAGGCAGTTTGTTGCAAAACAGCTTTCTCTAATGTTTCTGCATAAAGATGCATTCCTGGGGTGCAGCCACCACACATAAACTCAGCCCTCGTGAGCCCACACCACTGAATCTCTACTCACAGTAGATATGAGTGATCCTTAGGCTGACTGCCACTTATCTTTGCAAACTAAAATCCTTGGCCAAAAGAATGGAACTGATGCAAGTAACGTGCACGGAGCAATGCCAGGCCCATGTGTGTGCTCACTAAGGGGTTCTTACTTTAATTAGTGTGCATAAAATAAAACTATGGATTACTTAACTTTTATTTGGGGGACTATACAAAATAGATTGCCTCCCCTTAGGCAAGAAAGATGTTTCTTATTTCTAAATCTATAAGCTAATAATGAACTATAAAATGTATGAAATCTATATATTACCATTTTTATCTCCACAGAAAATGTAATAACATAAGGTTATATCAATAAACATATAGAGTTACTGAAAGGGTGTATCAGTAGTACAAAAACTACTTTATGCACATCAGAAAGAAGAAAAGCATTATTTTTATTATTACTATTATTATTACTGTGTCATCTGTCAAGTTGAACTATTCTTTAATAAATTAAAATGCTTTACAAATTCCAAGTGATTATATCATAGCTGGTAAAGAATAAAGCCACTTAGCATCTTCATCTAACCTGACTTCTCCACCCATCACCTATGGCATCCTGATCTCTTCTATCTCTTCCATTCCCTTAAAGTTACCAAATCTGCACTTTCTTCTCTTTTTTCTCATTACTACATTTGCCATGCCTGGTCACATTTCTCCTGGACCACGGCACAGACTCCAATCTCACCACGTATCATAGGAGTTCTAAAGGATCTGGCGTGGTTCCTGCCCACCAGTCTGTGCCTGGTAAACTGTATCTTAGGAACAGCAAAGTCCTTGCAATTCTTTACACGCTTGTTTTTAGAAGTTATTGCCTCTCCCTGTCTATGAGCACTTTCATCTGCTGTTTAAAATCCATAGCTGAACATTAACCTTAAGAAGTGTGGTCCCCACAATCTCTTTCCTAAGCCCCGAAGTGAATCCAGCCCACACTCTCCTTCTACAGTCCCCAAACATGCTTCCATCATAGAATTTATCGGAGTCTAGCCCAACAATCCCTCCATGGCAATCTCAAGAGCAAGATGGTCCTGGGCTCAAATATGGCTTCATCATTAATCTGAAAAGCCAGGTCACAATGAAGAATACATGAAATGTTTGTAGAAGACTTGGCACAGCACTTAGAAAACCATAAAGCTCAGCAAATTGGAGTTCTCATCATGCTGAGCATCTTCCCGTGGCAGACCTATTCCAGTTCTCCATGAGATGTCCCTGCCTGTCACCACAAAGCAGCCCAAGAGTACATCAGTTCACCTGGTCCATGAGGAAAGCGAGAGCCAGCTGCTCTTTCAGGAAGAACAATGGTGCCCAGAGAAGAATGACCACTTGCCTGTTCTCAGACACACCACACCTGTCCTTCTGTGCTTCTTTGAACCGTCTTCACTACCTGCCTGGTGTCTACCCTGCAGGCGACCTCAGTAGCTTCTCAAACACAGAGCAATAGCTAAAGCAGGCTACACTGCCATACACAGCCAAGTGCTCAGCCACATACTGGGGAATTTTTCTGAGAGTCAGAAACATTTCAAAGAAATAATCTTAGAATTTCATCTTTTCTTTCCTTTCTGGGACAAAGAACAAGAAACATAGATCATAGAGTTGCAGGAAACCCATCTCTCTTCCCAGAGCTAACAAAGACAAGGGGCAATAAAAAAGAACATTCAACCCCCAGCTGAGAAATAAAAATAGAGAGAGAGCCGTTAGCTCAGAATTGTCACCTGACTCTCTCCTTGTGATCATCAACAGAGGTGGGAACGAGCCCAGAGGGCCAATAGCTCTCCTGCTGGCATGACATACCCTCCTGCTCCCCAACGGCCCTGTCTCTCAGTCACCACTGCCTGCCCCAGCAGCAGCTTTGGAATGTGCTCACCCAAGCTGTCCCATCATCACACATTTATTCTACATTCCAAATGCAAGAAAAAGGACATAATGCTGTGGACCCATGACAACAGATAATTCTGCTTCATGAGTGCAGTCATGAAGGACATGCTTGTTCCTATTATATCTTTCTTTTTCCCATTTGCAATTATTTTTTCTATTTCTTCTCCTCTTACATACACTACCATTTATCCAAACTGTTTCTTTAAGATTCTAGTATAAAGAAATATAACAGCAGCTCCTGACAGGTGGAGATCCCCGAAGCAAGCTAGCTGGCTAGACTGTCTGAATCACGTGTCTCTGGGCTCAGCTGAGAGATAGACCATGCCTTGACATAGAAGGTAAAGGATGATTAAGGAAGGCACCTGTGGTCAACCTTTGACTGCCACATGCACATAAACCTGCACACATGTGCAATATACACAGCAAACATGCAAACACACTTGCACAAGCATATTGCACACACATATAAGACATACAAAAAAAGAGCTATATGGCCATGTTACACAGTGTTATGATGTGAATATGAACTGTCCCCCACAGGCTGTTTGGACACTTGGTCTCCCCTGGTGGTGGTGTCTGAGAGGTGGTAGAACCCTCGTGGGGACATTAATAACTGAAGGAAGGCTGTCACTGAGAAATAGACTTTGAGGCTTATAGCTCTTACCACACATTTTTTTGGCCCAATCGCTCTCCTTCCTGGCTGACCAACATGTAAACAAGCTGCTAGGGAGCTACTCACTACCATCTGACCCAACAGGATGGCCTGTATCCCTATAAACTGAAAGCCAAAATGAAGTATTCATCCATGAATTTGCTTCTTGACTAATATCTAACCAGAGTGACAAGAAAAATAGCTAGCACAGAAGATTAGAACCAAGAGGTCACTGCTCTCACGAGAAATCTGACCGTGTGGTTCTTGGCCTTCAGAACCAGTTTGTAAGGAGAATGTGAACAAGTTTGGAGCTGTGGGCTAGCAAGTCCTAAGAAAGCAGTGAACAGTTTAACAACCCATTCTGGCTGGAGTGTGGAAGGCCAGAATGCAGACAGAAAGACAAGAAAGATTGTGTCCATGAAGTTTGAGAAGGGAACATGGACTCTAGCAGGAACTGGACTGGAGTCAACTCACAGAATGTTCCGGCAAGAGCACCTGGCTGTGTTCTCCCTCTGCTGTGGAATTAGACTAAGGCTGAATTCACAAACGATGAATGAAAGTGTTTGTCAGAAGAAATTCTGAGACAGAGTAGTATCCAGGCAATAGCAAGGTACTTGCTGATTAACTTTCAGTGAGGCTTATAGTGAGAAGTCAGAACAAAATGTAGAGAAGAATTATTTGGGGTTTCATGAGGAAAGGAGAATGGGTGAGGTAAAAGCTGTGGAGAGGTCGGAACAAACCAAGAGTCTGCAGTGGTTAAAGAGATGAACCAGGGACTCTGCGCCAGTATAAAAGCCTCTTTGAGAGCAAGACTGCAGCCATTGGAGGCTGCAGGGTGTGGCGATGCAAACTCATTTTAAACATTCATTTCCAAGAAGAGTATATGAATCAAGCATGCCTGAACAGACAGTGCCACAGCAGGTGCACCGTGCTCCAACTGGGCAACCTAGAGAAATCTGTCCCAGATTCCAGCACTCAGAGGCTCATAGCTGTAGTGAATGCGGGCCAAGGTACATCCTGAGCTAGCAGCAGAGTTTGGCGCCATGTCCACATGCTGCTGGTTTTGCATGCAGGAAAATAGAAGAGTAATAGAGTCATGGAGGCTTGTATCAAGATTCCAGAAAACTGCTGAAGCTGAGCAATATGTGAACAAGATTGGATTCCCTGCAGGGAGGCCCTGAGAGGCCATTGTGTGAAAGTGTGAAGGTAAGACCAAAGGTGCAATGCAGAACCCCCTCCCTGCCGCTTATCAGAAACGACAGAAAATAGGAAACACCCATGGAGACAAGCGGCAGGAAACGAGCGAGCAGAGTGACCCAAGAGAGGCTTGTGTGCACTGCAGATGACAGAGCTGATGAAGGTCAGGACTACTCAAGACTACTAGAGCTCCAATTATGCCATTACATGCCCTAGATTTTGGTCACGAAGCTATAGGGTTTGGTGTTTTCCTTGCAGGCTTTTGGTCTTGTTTTGTTCTGACTTTCCTTGCTATGCTCCCATTTCCACTTTGGGAATGGAAATGCATTGCATATTTCAAGTATATAAGTTGTTCCTTATATACAGAGCTCAGAGGCAGGAGATGGTCTTCAATTTCTGAGAGACTTTGGACTCAAGGTTTTTTTTAACAATGTTGGGAATGTAAGACTATACAGACATTTGAAGTGAGACTGAATGCATTTTGCATTATGAGATGGCTATGAGCCTATGGGAACCAGGGGTGGAATGTTATGGCTTAAATATGAAATGTTCCCCAGGGGTTCCTAAACACTTCATCACAACTGATGGTACTGTTCTGAAAGGCTGTAGAGACTGTAGAAAGTGGGGTGCAGAGAGGAAGTCAGTTGCTAAGGTACAAGATTGGAGAAATTCTAGTTCCAACCTTTTTCCAGTTCATTTTCTCTGCTTCCCACTCCACTGAGATATGAACCACCCATGGAGCCTTTCCCTAGCATGATGTAATGTATTCTCCCAAATCATGAGCAAAAAAGAAGTCTTTCCTCCGTCATCACGGTGGCACACCATTAGAGAAGTGTAGAAGAGGTGCAGGCAGGAGGGTCATGAGTTTGAGACTAACCTGAGCTATACCTTAGGGGGCTGTGGGCGTGACTTAGAAATGTGTTTGCTGTTGCAAGCCTAAATAACCTATCTTTGTCCCCAACATCCCATGAAACCCAGGAGCATCGGCATGGCCTGTGATGCAGTGACAGGCCACACCACTGCAACCCCGCTGGTGGTGGGCAGAGAGAGGTCCTGGAGTTAGCCCAGCTACAGCAGTGAGCTCTATGTTCAGTGAGAAGTGCTGTTTCAAAGAGTAAGGTGGGGAACAATTGAAGAGGACATTTGATGTCAACCTCTGGCTTCCACACTCATGTGTACACATGTACATGAGTACCCCCCCACACACACACATGCAAATACACACCCAGATACTGCATACATACATTAAAAAAAAGTGCTTCTTATTGG
Organism: Peromyscus melanophrys; assembly: GCA_902168415.1. Taxonomy (NCBI): domain Eukaryota; kingdom Metazoa; phylum Chordata; class Mammalia; order Rodentia; family Cricetidae; genus Peromyscus; species Peromyscus melanophrys. The sequence goes on along the minus strand of CABHPR010126558.1, from coordinate 10,059 downwards.
TATTTGGTCACAGAAATAAAGAAAGTAACCAACACACATGGTCAGTCATGGTCAGCTGACTTCAGTGATTCCAAGAGCATTAATCTTGTTGGTGTTTCCATGACACAGTTCATGATATAATGGTCTAATGTTCAAAAACAGCATCAACAGTTCAAATACACCGGGGGGACTGGATGCTTACCACATTAGTTCATACTACAGCATTCTATTAAAGGGCAGTAAAGTATGGAATTCACCACATATGGTGTCCTTGTCACTATAGGAAACTATTGATGAGTAGCAAGAGGACACAGAAGACACTGAACTCAGGATTGCTTCCAGGAGCCTTGATATAGCCAAGATATGAGAAGAAGACAACGAGTATTCACTGAGCAGTGATGATAGATAGATAGATAGATAGATAGATAGATAGATAGATAGATAGATAGACAGTCAGACAGACTCAATAGACAGATAATCTTGAGTAGGGAGGAAAGGAGCAAATTTTATTATATTAAATGAAAGGAAAACTATTTTTTATTTGAAAAAAAGCAGACAGAAGTTGGCCATAGAGTAAAATGTTTGGCTTTTGTCTCTAAATGACATCTAAATTCATTGTGTTTTATGAACTGAAGAAAATCATTATTGTCTTAAAGATCTATAACACTATGAATTCCAAACAAACTATAGTGGAAATCTCATATGGAAGTGAAGAAAGATGGTTACTGGTCATTAAAGGCTATCTGGCTCCTTGTGATATTTTACCTAACTGATTTATTTGTTCTTGAGCAATTAAGATAAAAAACTTTGATCTTTTTGCAGTATCTCCAAATCACCCTTTAAACTATGCGAGCAGCAGAACACAAACCAATTTCAGTGTGTAAGAGTGAGGGAAAACATATCATGGTCACTGTTATGCCCAGATCGCGTCCCCAAAGAAGCCACCAGAGACTTTAGGTACAGAATGCAAAAGCAAGGTTTATTCTTGTTTACAAGCCACAGTCAGGGTCAGGGAAGCTAGATCCAAAGCACTCACTCATAGCAGTGAGGCCGGGAGGAGCTTGTCCTTTCTTGGGGAAGTTAGTTTTTATAGGCAAAACCCATAAAATTTCTTAGAGGGGAGGGGGTTAGTACAGGTCCATCCTTGATTGGTCCAGTTTTTCCCGGGCCTGGACTTTGTCTTATTTTAGCTTATCTGTTTGTCCTGTCAGGAGTTTTACAACCCATCTCCGGGGTCTGGTCATGTTATCTCCGGAGAGGGGCATCTTGTGGTTAATCTGTTACCATCAGACATCCTGACTTTGTTCTTTTTTAAACACCTGACTTCACCTTCTCCAGGAAGGGGGAACTGACTCAGTTTTGTTTATTTTTAAGATATCTTTTCCCTCAGTTCTTTTGGGTTTCTGGGGGAACTGTGTCTGGGTCTTTGGTGGGGGTCTTTCAGTCACAAACCTAGTTCCCGTCTGTTGGTTACAGCATTAGAAAACACCAGATTTCATATCTCCATATTGCATCAAGTCTCAGGTAACCTGTGCCAACAATGGATTAATTACACTGAAGACAAGAATTGAACTTGGATTTTGTTTATCTGTTTTGCCTAGAAGAGAGAGAGAGAACTAACCTCTTTCTTCCTTTGTTACAAAAGCTTTTCTAAAGTAGTTTTTAAAACATTTCGTTACAAAGTGATCAATCCAATCCTGAAAACTCAGGCTGTGGGAAGCTTCAGGTCCCCATAGTCCTCGTAGTCTCCAGAATAGCAAAGATGGCGTGTCCTCCTTCCCTACCACATCAGTGTTGAGTAGTACCCACAGCATATGTACCACCATGAACACTGGGTACACAGAGACCGGAGACCTGGACCTTCTGCTTCCTTAGGTTCCATGTGACTGTTTAGAGCTTCAATGTGACAAGGTATGTGTGTGTCTGTTTGTGTCTGTGTGTGATGTCTCCTCCTAACTGGAACACACTCAGTAGTTGTTCTCATGAGCACATGGTTAGTTGTTAGTTTTTCCTTTTTGTTTTAATTTCAAGAAAAACTAATGAGTCCCCAGAAGCAGTGTGAGTGCTCTGGGGCTGCATGTGATTTAAAGCCAGCAGTAAAAGAAAGGGAAGACAGGGAAGGTAGCTGGTTAATTGACCTTTATTGTGCCTTCTGGTTCATTTAGAATTGGAAATTAAATTAACATGACAATTCAGTCCTACTGTGTTAAGGCTGCTATAAACCCATTAAATTTTATGGCCATTGATTTAGCATTTTTTTCTATTAACTGGGTTTAATTTTCAAAATTGTCATGCAGGTTCTGAAAAGTGATTCATTCATCCTGGTTCCTTCAAGTTACTAGTGTGTGGCCGGCCTCTTTTTATTGGTATTCATGTAATTATTCAAGCATGGAGAGCACAACTGCCCTCCAATACCAGGATTCATCCTGAGACAAAGCTGTTGAAGTGAGGGGGATTCTGGATGGGAGAAGTGAGAGGCATTTTCTGTTGCAAAATGAGATTTCCTAAAGGTCAGACCCCAAATTCAACCTGGCACAGGGTAGCTTTTAGGATCTGTGAGATGGAGAAGGCCAGGTGTACACTATAAGTTGGCACTTTTATTTTTTTAAGATTTATTTATTTTTAATTATGGGGAGGGAGCACAGGTATGTGCATGTGAGTGCAAGTGTCCCAGCAAGCCTTGGATCCCTGATAATAAAGCTGAGCCATCCAGTGTGGGTGCCAGGAACTGAACTAGGGTCCTCTGAAGGATTAGTACCTGGTCATAACCATTGAGCCATCTCACCAGCCCCAATGCTTCTATTTTTAAAGTATCTAGCTAATATAAAATCTTGTATTGTAGAATCCCAAATATCTTTTTATCTACTGGGCTGGGATTACATGCAATCTGGAGGTGCTTTCTAGGCTTGTTAGCAGGTGCAGGTTATATGTGCACAATTTTCTTAACATGGCAAGGACTATTTTTATAGTCATTATAGTTTATTAGCTCAGACACTCATTTCATTTAGAGGACCATTGGTATCTGAGGTCTCTGAGAACCTCCAAAAGATTGCCTCATTTAGGGTCATAGTATTTTTGAAAAGTAGAAATATAACCACTTTAGATTTATATCCTTTACCACTGAAGAAACAAGCTAATGCCTCATGCACCCAAGAATAGAACCTTAAGCCTGTCAACAATCCTTGGCTTTCAACCCTAGGATTAAACTACCATCATATTTTTTCATCATTTTTAATGGTATGCTCAATTAAAATGTCTTTTTTCCAAAATGCTGCATCATGGCTGATCTGATAATATGATAGTCTAAATGGCTGTTTTAATGTGTGCAGCATGCTTTTGTTAGTTTTGTTTAACAATTGGCAATCATAATTAAAGGTCCTCAGAGCCTCTGAAGATACTTGCTACTAGAAAATGGCATATAAATACCTCACTTCCCTTTGAGCAAATAAACCATATCTAAATACTGTTACCTTCCGGGCATGTGGTCGTCTACAAAGTTCACACTAAGGAACTGCATGATTAAATTACCAAACAAAAGAAAATACTACACACACACACACACACACACACACACACACACACACACACACACAC
>CABHPR010126557.1:0-38579 GCA_902168415.1 Peromyscus melanophrys | reverse complement strand
GCCTGTGAGCCTCAGCCAAGAGTGACCAATAGAACATAAACTGCCGGGTGGAACTGAACCTTTGTTGTAGCCAATGCTTTCTTAGTGCCTTCCATTCTTGTGTGTGTGCCCTATACATGAATGTTTGCTGAATGATATGTTTAAATGACAGACTATGGAATAAGGAGGGAGGCTGCTTCTTGATTATTAATGGCTTATTAGCTAGAACTATATCTGCAACTTTATTTTTAATAGGAAAATGTTGCAAAATGTTATTTAAAGGTGTATGTGAAGTGTTAACATTAAACTTCCGGGTCCGTGATTTTTCCCCCCAATAGCCACACATTCAAAATCTTCTTGAAAGTTGAAGAGATAAGTAACTTGGTGGAGATGATTTGTGTCTGGGATGGCAGAGGCTCCTCGTTATTACTGTGGCAGGCAGCACAATGCTGATCAGTACTGGAGCCCCGGGTTTGGATCTTTGGGACTCATTACTCAGTCTCAAATGCCCTGCATGCGCACACAGTGACTGTTGCTAGAGTTTCAGGCTCATGATCATCACAGGCAGTGCTTCCTCATGTAATAACTCTGTTTTAAACTCCTCTGTGGTTCAACAACTGACTGGTTTTTCTATGTCCTGCTTTGTTGATCACATGCTCCCTCAACTCTCTCAGCGTGCTCGTATTGCTGACAGTCTGTTTTGTTAATAGAGAGAGATGTGGCTTTCAAAAGAAAGGAAGGAATGTCTTTTTCAGATGTTACAAACTTGGTGCAAATCAAATGTTATAGCCAAGTAAATGTAAAGGACAATTTAATATTTTCCTTGAGGAGCCAATGACTTCGGGAGTTACTGCAGTGTTTTTCTTAAACGGTTTTGGTCGAAAGTTAAGTGGAGGAGCACTGGCCTGAGACTTGGGGAATGAGGTGGGGTAGAAAACACAAATTAAATTCTATTATGAAGAAGCGTGTGACTAGTAACTAGGAGAAAGTATCAGCAGGAGTGAAGCATTTTCTGAGGCAGTTTGTGATTCTTTTCAAGTTAGCAAAGAAATTCAGAAACAGCAGAAGTGAGTCAGCTGATGACTGAGAAACTTACATGCCAAAGTAAATTTGTACATGGTTCTTTAACAGTTGTTGGAGTTTAAATGAGAGTGAACTAGTACAACATTATCTGATTTTTCTTTATGGCCAGAGTTTATTGTCTGTGCATCCAGGAAGTATTTGAAAAGTTGCCTGCTCTAGGGAATTCCCCCATTGCTCCACAGACACACTAGGGTGGGGACCCATGGGAAGTAGAGCATCTCTGACTTTTAAAGCATCTGTGATTAAAAAAGAGAGATGCACACAGAGGGGAGGCGGGGCAGCCGCTCTCCCTGCCGCCATACACAGGTCTCTTTGGGCTGCTCCTGTCTTCCTCCAGTCTGGACTCCACATGCCCCCTCGTTGTTTGCCGGGTGCCTGGAGTGCCGTGCTCTCCCCCAGGGCTCTGGGTGTGCACCTTTTCCTGGCTCACTGCCCCTTTCCCCTGACCATCTTTCAGGCTCCTTCAGACTGAGGAGCTGTCCTCTTGCTCTAGGAAGCTTCTCTTCCCTTCCAGAAACTGAGTTAGATGATACTCCCGACTAGTCCCGGAGCACTCTGACTTCCTGCCCTGCTGCCTTCTCCAGCTGACTTTTCACTAGGTGTACAGGGAGCTTCTTGAGGTCAGAAGTTCAAACAAACAAACCAACCTGCTCATTTCCCACTACAGCATCCTCAGTGGACAAACACGTTTTTCAGTAAATATTTGTTGACCAGAAGCTTCCCATTGGAGCTAGATGAGGTGTTCAGTAGATACCATCTAACAGCTGAGTTTATTTACTTCATTAAAATACTTACTATTGGTAGTCCTGAGCACCTGTAACTGAGGTAAAAACGTCTGGTTGTTCATTCTCATATACAGTTAAGTTTCCGTACATTGAATTTTCATGGCATGTTTATTAATGCTTTAGGTTTTTCTTTTCTATTCTCCTCTGTGTTGGCCAGTTATATCTCTGCTGCATACAGCTGGGGACTATGTGTGAGTAGGTATGTTTATATATCTCATATTTTTCTGTCCCTGTATTTTCATTCAGCTTTGGTTTTGGTCTGTGTCTTATAAGCCACATTTGCAAAGATTTCAGTTTTGTGTTCATTTTGATAATCTGCTTTTAACAGGTGGTTTTAATTCATTATACTTATTGTGACTACTCATATACTGGGCTAATTTCTGCAATTTTGTAGACATTTCTGTTTTTGTTCTCTTTATTTCTTATATGTCCACTTTCTACTAGACAGTCATTTTGTTGGTTTCTGTTTTTCCTGAGTTTTGAATGTTATAGATTTTATTTGTATTTTTAAATCCCTAAATTTTGCCAATTGAATCTAGAGTTAATTCGGTTTAGTTTTCTTCTAACTGTACCAAAGTTGTGAGCACAATCAGCACTCACTAAACCTTCCCCTCACCTATCCTGTTATCTTTTGGAGTTTGTTTTCACGTTTTAAAATCCTCAAGCACTACATTTTAACTAGGAAATGAGTATTAGCACTTCCGGTGGTAGCTTGTTTCTTGTGTCCATCTGTCCTGTTCATGTCCATCTGCCCTGTTTGTGTCTGCTTTTCTTGAACCACATTTTATAAGAGCTCTTTAAAGTAATTGCTATTAGTAAATTTTCCTACACTTTTTGTACCTAAAAATACTTTACAGTTCATTCTTAATTTATGGTTTGGCTGCGTCTGAGATTCCAGACGATTTTTTTCTTCAACGTGAATGTTACTTCGTTGTCCTCTGACTCTTGCAGCTGCTGAAGTGTGCTCTCAGTCTGTCATTCCATTGAGGTAATCTGTTTTTTCCTCTGATGGCTTTTTAAAATGTTTTTTCTATTGTTCATAGTGTGCAATCTCTCTGGTTATCAAATGTGGATTCATGTTTATACAATCTAATAATCTTGTTCCCTGCTGAATTTTTCATCAAGTAAAGCATGTATAATATTGAAGCCCATTTCATTTTTATGCATACATATTCCTTTGTGCAGAGCCTCTGTCCAAGCTAAAGACCCCTTTATGTGCCCACTCTAGTCAGTGCAGCCGTTCCGATTCCGCATGCTGACACCCGTCTAGTGTTGGGAACATATATCTCGCAGTGGTCTCGTCACAGCTGCTTCTCAGCTGTCCCTCTAGCCACTGTCCCCAAAACTCATGAGAGAACACCGTCCTCAGGCTGTCACTCACTGCTTCCTCCTCCTTTAGTTCTGTCTGTCTCCTTCATTACCATGCTTTTGCTGGGGCTCATCGGTGCCTTAGTTCAGTGGCTCCACTTCTTCCCACAGTTTTTAATTGTTTTCTTTCTTGACACTGTTTTGCTTCATTTCTGTAATTTTTTTTAAAAATTCCTTGTGTTTGCAATGGCTGTTTTATCTCAAAATATTTATTTGGAAATATTTGCTACAGTAGCTTTTCTAAAACTCAGTTTCTGTTCCAATTATTTATTGTGTATTTTGTTTTCATAACATTAGATTTCTTAATGTGTTTTAGAACCTTGTTTTGTGATTTGCTTTTGAGTGGACAGGTTTTTTTCTGTTGTTCCCATGTCTTCCCTCCTGCCTGTTCCCCGCCCTGGATTTGTTCATGTTTTGTCTTCAGGGGTAGCTTTCCACAGCTCATGGTGTTGAGAGATGTTTCAGCCCTCCCATTTCCTAACCTTCAGCTCCTGAAGAAGCCATAGTCTGTCAGCAAGCCTTGACTGGTCATTCTGTCGCCCTGCAGCATCTCTTCCCCTGCTTCTCAGCCCAGAAACCAGCCAGTCCGCAGTGGTGGCTCCTGGCCACCTTTTGAGTTTCATTTCGTTTCTGTTGCATAGAAATGGTCTTAGTTGGCTTCACTGATGTATTTTATTTTCTGTTTATGCTTTTTCTGCTTTATTCACTTGTGCTGGGTAGGACTGTCAAGGTTTCTGAATTTGCCCTACAGTGTTAACTAAAAGCTGTTATAAATGATAACACTTCTCTCTTAATGGAATAGTCAAAATTGTGCTTTAAAAAAAGAAGGGCACCTGAGAGGCGGAAGGATCAGGAAACCAAGGCTATCCTTGTCTACTCAAGCTTAGGATGGATTACATGAGACTTCATTTCAAAAAACAAAAAAAAATAGAGAGACATGGAATCTTTATTTACCCCAGAGAAAAAATGCTTCTCTTATTATCTCTATAAGTATGAATTCATTTTTAATATTCGGTCTATCTTTAGTCATTTTTATTATAGCAGATATTATAGAGCTTTTAGAAGACATAAGACATCCACATGCATGTACAAACACACACTGAGAACTACTTGTGTTTCTATAATACAGAATGCTTTGTTATCAATTCATGTTGTACACACATTCATATTAATTTTCATATTTAAAAGAACAAAACAGGGCTGGTGAGATGACTCAGCAGGTTAAGGCATTTGCCTCCAAGCCTGATGACCGGAGTTTGGTCCATGATTGAAAGAGAGTACCAACTCCCACAAGTTGTCTTCTGACTTCCACACAGGAGCCATGGCTTGCATGCTTACACACACACACACACACACCCCAAATAATAAATGATAAATAAAATGTAATTTAAATTTTTTTTCAAACAGCAGAACAGCAGAACAAACCTAGTCTTGTTTTTTAGGTGAAGCTGTGAGTGCCGGAGACTCCTTATGTGAAATTGAGACGGACAAGGCTGTGGTCACATTAGATGCAAGCGACGATGGCATCCTAGCCAAAATAGTGGTAAGACGTGATCTTTCTTTATGTAACCCTTTGAAAAGTCCCTCTTGTTTGCCCTCTTATCTACTGTGGGATCCATCTTTGATTCACATTTGCATGATTTAGTGCCAAAACTTTGTAGTAATTGCCTTTTCCCCCTAGTTTTGTGTGGTTTTTTGTTTTCATTTTTTGTTTGTTTGTTTTTGTTTTTTATTGTGTCTTGTGTATGATGCTTTTAGGCTAGAATTTTAGACCATTTATACAAGAGCAAGTAACGTGATTGGCTCACAGCTGTGTGTGGGTAAAGCATGGCTGTTGGGCTGCGCGGTGTGCTCACCGCAGAGCCATCAGCTCACTGTCCCTAGAGCAGACAGTGTGGTGTTGCTGTAGCAGCTGAGAGTCACTGCCACAGTCACTGCCAAGCTGATCGGAACGAAAGGTGCTGCCGGTCCTACATGACGTATAATGAGCAGCAAATTCATGGTGTTGGTGTCTTTCTTTCAGAATGTTGAGACGGTCTGAGTCATGTAGTAGTGAGGAAGATTAAGTAGGAAAATACGCCAGTGTTCACTACAGAATCCAGTAGTGTTGCCACTGTTTACTTGGCTCTTGGGAACCGTTAGTCCCGTGTCGTATTGGTTGATTTTGCCTTCTACCACTTGAATTGCACAAGCAAGCTGCCCCTCTGTTGGCCGTCCTTTGTGGAGGGGTGTTTGGATCTGAGACCCCGGCTTGTCTCTAGGTGAAGCTTAGGTCTAACCCGCTTTTGTCTGGTCTGTCCACATACACAGTACTTTAGGATTGTATACTCTAGTTTGGTATAGCCCTTCTTTCTGTCGTTTGTGTTTCCTGCTATCAAATGATCTTGTTGGTGTTGAGCTTTTCTAGCCTTTGATGTTTCTGTCTTAACGCTGTAGTATTTCCAACATCCATTTCTTGCCATGTATGTTATCAGCAGCCCAGTTAAAACACACGGATGAACAACAGTGAATGCACTTGAAGGAAATGTGAGTTGAAGGGTAAATTGTTTTCTGTCTTTATAACTGGAAAAATCCATACCCAAAGTAGTTAGCTTAGTAATTTTATGGTATTTTGCAAAAGAAAAAGATTGCTTGATTTACCATATGCCTCAAACTCAACTACATTTTCTTGTATGTGCCTTTGGCAGCCTGTTGTTGGCAGCAGCTCTGGATTGTTGGGCTGTGTAAGTCTTCCACAATAATAGCATTTTCCACTAACTGCTCGGTAATGCATTTCAAATTGCTGGCCATTCCAGTGGGTCAGTGGTGTCCATCCTTCCGGTCCTAATGCCCTGAAAAGAGGTGAGAAATGGATCCAGAGGATGGCTGTTCTAGTGACTGCTGTTTTCCCACTAGAGGAAAGAGTGAATATAGATTTTAGGCCTCTGTGACTTTAGTATTATCCTAATGCTTTCTGAGTGATGAAAGAGGAAGCATACACTGCGGCCGGCATGCAGTTTTCCAGGCAAACGGGAGCAGAAGCCACTAAGGTGGTAGGTATCTCTAGTCCTATTTCCCTTCCATCCTTCTCAGGCCAAGCGAGAGCTCTGTCTTTGCTTTTCATTGTGCAATACTCCTCATGTTAGGAGACGTAATAAAATGACCTGCTAGGAAGATGCGCAACAGGTTTTTATTTTCAGAGTCAGGGGGTTAAGTAGTTGAGCTTATTAAAGATAGGGGTGCTATTAACTACATCCTGCAACTGTTACCACTAAAGCAGTAGTGTAGTAGGAATTCACAGTTTTGAGACGATTATAAAGTGTAACTTGTTCACTCTTGGTAATATAATTCCTTGGTCACTGGGATTGTGTTCTTTTGTCACACAATTTCATCTTTGTAAGCAGTGTTATAGTTTTTGTATCCAAATTCCATTGAAATGTAAAATATTTATTATATTTTAATTAGAACCAGAAGATGCTTAAATGCCCCTAATAGTTAATTAAGAATAAATACTGTTGGTGTGAATAATTTTGTGGTCTAGTTCCAATTTATTTCATTTAGTACAGGGGCTTTTAAATTTCCTTTGACTCAAAGAAAGTTGTGCAGACAATTGTAATTATTATACAGGTAGAATTAGTTCGTTAGCTGTCTTCTTTTAGTGTTCAGCAGATTGGGCTTAGAATGACATAGTAAGAGGGTTTATTAGAAGTTCTCTGATCCTGCTTTCACAATGTTTAGTTTGCTGTGGCAAATATGACATATATGTATATAATCCAATATATAATTAAACTTGCTAACTTTTTGAAATAAAAAAATGTGTTCTTTGTGTATACTTGTATGTGCACATGCATGAGCACTTGCTTTAATGCTCGTGTGGCAGTCAGATGACAACTTGTGAAAGTCGGGTCTCCATCTGCCACGTGGGTTCTGGGGATCGAACTTAGAGCACAAGCTTAGTTGTGTCTCCACCCAGCCGTCTCACTGATTCACTGACAATTTTCCATAGCAGTAGATCTTTATTTGAGATCTATGTGCGTGTGTGTGTGTGTGTGTGTGTGTGTGTGTGTGTGTGTGTGTGTGTGTGTGTGTGTACATTAAATACCTTGTGGGCTGGAGGGAGCAACATCACCACCAGTTGCGATGGTGCAGACAGGAGGATCAGACATTCAAGGTCACAGTTGCCTACATAGCTTGTTAGACGCCATGCTAGGTGGGCTCTATGAAACCCTGTCTTAACACAAAGTTCCATGAATAGTAAAGCACTTAAGGAAAGACTTGAATATCTGGATATGAAAAAGAACTGAACAGTTACTCTCCGCACTATTCTATACTACAGTGCCAGCTGTTTCTCCAAAGCCACGGCATTGCCATTTTCTAAGACTGAATTTTTCAGTTCAGCTTTGTTATTTTACCCCTTGCTTTCATTAAATTGCCCACAATTACCTCCATAGATACATATTAGAATTTGAAGGCTTATGCTTAGAATTTGAACCTGTGTAACCTTGAGTTAATCTCTGTAGACCATGATATTTATAATTATGGAAGTGCCCTCTCAAAGCTCAGAGAAAATTAATCTACCAAATGGAGGCTGCTCTCAGTTCTAATCTTTCATATGGAAATCGGTAGGTGATGTATTTGAGGGTGTCCTTCACCAGTATCGGTAGGTGATGTATTTGAGGGTGTCCTTCACGAGTTAAAAAGTAAGACAGTTATGTCCACTGTGTAGACACTGCACCAGCTGGAGATGAAAGGTGGCAGCATTGAGCAGAAGGTTGTCATTTGACTAATGGACATGGCGCTGATCTCAGCCATGCTGTCTATGGTCAGTTCATTTAAATCCTAGCTGTGGCATCCTGAGCAAGTTGTAACCTTGGGCCTCAGGTTCCTGATCTGTTTATTGGAATACTAATTTACTTCCTGGGTTGTCAGATGCATTGGACGCATCAATAGAACCTTGTCTGGCCCTGGGAAGGCAGGCAACTATTACTTGGACATAGTGTCTCTTCTACATTGTAGCTGTCATTTTCTACATTGTAACTGTCCTTGATGTGTTTACCTTTTCATACTTCTTATATTGCTTCCTTTTAAGTCGGAGTTCAGTGTGCATGTAAATTAAGAAGGTGAGACTGAAGAGTAAGAGCTATTTAAAACTGTGTAGAGACCTGAATCAGTGTATCGGTTATGAGACTCAACTCCTCTGCACCAGCTGCTGTTTGAACTTCAGTAATCAGTTCCATTTTAAAAGAATAAACATTTTTAAATAATTACTTAGTATGCTGGTTATTTTCTAATGCCAAAATTAAAAGATAGCATTTATCATTAGCTTTTGTTGTATTTGTGTTTCATAAGGGACACTGGGTCTAAGTAGCTCAGGTTGCCCTCTGATTCCCTGTGTAGCTGAGTATCTCTTGATCTCCAGATCCTCCTGTCCCACCTCTGGAATGCTGGGTTACATGTGTATGTCACCACACCTGCCTTTACTAGTGTCTTTGATGAAGTGGACTCTCAGACACCCTTTCAGCTGGGAGTCCTGTTGTAGACACTTTGTCTTAATCTCAGCATCCTGCCCTTTGAGTCTGCTAGTAAGCCTGCCCGAGCTGGGTTTAGCATATTTACCATACTTAGTGTCAGCTTACAGGAGCATCTCTGGTTAAAAAAAAAAAAATCCTGTAGGAGCTAGCCTAGGCTGAGGGGTGCAATTCATCCTCTATTTAAATATTATCAGGAGGCAGTTTGTCTCTTATTACAGTCCTGAATATGTGCTGACTTATTAGGAATGATTTCCAATCCTTACCAAATGTACTTTGTAGTTTAATATTGATCCTTGTTGAGTATATTTGTTTTAAAAATTAATAACTTGAAGGTAAACACAGAAATTATAATTATACTTTTACTGTTTATGTGAAATGGCGGGCACTGTTCTAAATCCCTTATATCTGAACTTCTTTATCCCTCCTAACAACAGATCTGTGCCATAGCTACTGCTGCTGTCTTCACTTGACAGATCAAGAAACAGGCATGGTGAAATAATCACTACTGTGCTCACATAGCCAGTTATTACTAGCTATTGTAGCAAAGCCAGTGTTGAAACCCAGGAAGCTATCTATACACATGGGAGGGAAGACAGTTGACCCGAACAGACTCAAGATTCAGGATCTTTTTACCAGCTGTGAGTAGAACAGAGAGTGAAAATACTTCATTTAGTATTAAAGTACATTGGCATAAGAGCAGTAAAGGGTTTTGATTGAGTAAGACAGTAAGGACATCTTGGATGCTTATTGTCCTCAGACTTGGGTGTTTTGCAGGAGCAACAAGCTAGGAGAGGGGAAGGTAGCGAAGGCCTGATAGGTTTCTAAGTGCAGTTTTGCAGACTATGTTTATGCTTCTGTTTCTGTGTCTGAACAAGCTCTGACTGTTTGCTAAATACAACAGAAGCAAATGTCTGCACCAAACTAGCATGTGTGAAGGGAATAGGCAATGTCTTAAATTCATTTCAAGATTTTAATGACATTAAGTGGAACTGTTATGACCACTCTTTAACTTGTGTTGTATTAGTCAGGCTGTAGGGTGGTATATGATCTGTCCTTTTCCATTATATGCTCCATTATGTCATTTTTTAAGTGAGGAAAAAGTGTGAGTACTCTAAGTTTTATTTGGTATTTTGATGTAGTTGGTTACTAACTGATGGTGAAAGTGTTGCTGTCATTGTCGCAGGGTGCGTATGGAATAATTAATGTGGATGCTTTGTAGCAAGTGAAACAGAACAAACAAAAAACCCAAACCCCCTTCCAAAGAACCCCCCCCAAAAAAAAATTAAAAAAAAAAAACAAAAAAAGCTAAGATTCAAATGCAGAATGGTTTTGGGGAAAGCTTTCACTTTGAAAATCTAAGTAGATTTCTGAAAGGTGACTTGAACAACATCCTAAATCTGAAACTGACTTCCATGGGCACCAGGAAGACATACATGTAGGCAAAACACTCTACCACATAAACTAGTATAAATAAATCTATAAAAATAAGAAGTGCTAAAGGAAATTAATAGTCAATGGAAATAACATGTTTTGGTGTATGACAAACAGCTAAGCAACTAAGTTTTAAAAAACTTTTTTTAGTATTTTCCAAAGCTTATAAATACCTCTTTATTTGTTTGGTTTTTTGCTCCAATCTTATACATATATGAAAGTCTTAGTTAAACCTTGGTTCCTATTTCTCCACTGGTAATTACTAAGCTTGGAAAGCTTCCTAACTCACAGAATTTATACTTACTTTAAATTTAAGGATAGTGTACTTACTAATAAACATCAAAATTAGTGTTACTTTGAAATGTCACAAATTCCACAAGTCATGCTTTTGATGGTAATTGTTACATCAGTGAACATCTTGCAGCCTGTCATACTATTCATGAAACCAATCTGTAATGAACATTAGTAGTTGAGAGGGAAGAAGAGGAAATCTTAAAGGGATAGCATTGTCTCCCATTACCAAAACTATTCAATATTGTCATCTTTTAATAAATAAATTGTTGTTGACATGTTTAAAGTATTTTTGTCTTTAAAAAATCTTTATCTTATTTAGATTTTTAGTTGACAGATACTATCTGAAAATTAGCTCATTAGTTAGAACACCACTATATCACTGATGCACTTATGAAAAGCTCATGAGATATTTCCTGGGTTTTTAAGTCGATATTCCAGGAAAGACGTAAGTAATAGGGAAAGATACAAACTATCCTTAAATTAACCACAATTGTTAACTATCTTTATCTGCATAATGGGATATTTTCTCCCCACAGACTAAATTTACTGAGAAAATTTTACTTAAAATTATATCCTAGTAGATAGGACTAATTTGTTTAAGTTAACCCCTTATGAGCTCTTAAAATTCCGAAAGCGTTGTAGAAACTACTGGAGATAATGGACACCTGTAACCACAGCCTCGTGGATGGGAATGAATAGACATCAAATGAGGAGAAGCTCTGGTTTTGAAGGCTACCAGCAGAGGGCGCTATTCTGGGTCTTGCTCATTTCTAAAGGCAGCATTAGTACTTGGATGAGGAGGAGTGAGCAGGGGGCAGGGGGCAGAAGGTGGCAGTTGAAAGAGGAACCCCATCTTGTTCGGTTCTTTCTTGCAAGTGTAGAATTAGTGACTTTGTGTGATCCTGGGTCTTTCCATTTCCGACCATTATTTAAAAAAAAAATACAGGTTGAAGAAGGAGCTAAAAATATAAAGCTGGGTTCACTCATTGGCTTGATGGTTGAAGAAGGAGAAGATTGGAAACTTGTGGAAATTCCCAAAGACATTGGTGCTCCACCTCCAGTTTCAAAGCCAGCAGTGCCTCCTCAGCCCTCTCCACAACCACAGATTTCGAGCCCTGCCAGGAAGGAACACACAGTAGGGACAGCACGGTGAGTATGTTTATTTGAACATGTATGTTTAATAAAACATGATTGTTATCATGTAAAAAAAAGTTACGATTGTTTTGGCGTTTGAAGTCAGTATCCTGTCCAAAGCATTTTCATTGGGATTTGCTGGCCTTCCACTTTTTCTCTTAGAACAATGAAATGTAACTGATTATTTTACAACCTTCTTCATTCAGTAAACATTAGAGAATACCTGTTTTGTTTGGGCCCTCTAAAAGCCTTGCTTGCCTAGTATAGAATAAAATCGTCTGTATCCTAATTGAACCTGAATTAAGTTCTAAAATTGCAGAATGACACTCATGAGACCAAGCTTCATTTTTGTGTTCCCATTCACAGAATTCTAATTACTAAAATGTGAATTCTAGTCTCCAGAGTACAATTGATACAAGATGGGATTGTCATTTTAACATGTGTTCCTGTTCAAACAGTTCCATATTTGAGATTCTGACAGGGATCAGTTTTTCCCAACCATTCTGTGATAGTACAGGTGCTTATGAACATTGTCCCCGCCTCACCAGTGCCAGAGTTACAGATATGCACCTCTACACCTGGCTTTGATGTGGGTACTGAGGATCTAAACTCAGGTGCTCATGCACCAGCTCCAATATTACTATTTACAAAGCATACTGTGAGAACTGTGATAATTTGATCAAAGAGTACTGTGTATAATGATCGGATCTGGGTAATCAGTAATGATTTTTTAGTTCCTTTTACCACAGAGTATTCTGATTTCCATGCCTGGCCTCCCTGTCTTTTCAGCTGTCTGACTTGTGACAGTCAGAGCCATGTCACCTGTGTTGTGCTTCCTGGTCTTCTCTGCATTGCAGAGTTAATACTGTGTGTGCTCTGTCTTGCTGAGACTAGCCATGATTAGACACTAGCCAAGAATCTGCCATGACCTGTCGAAACTACCTGACCCATGGAAGTACACAATATTGACCACACAGTGGCTTTTCAAAATTGCTTTGCAGTCAATCAGCTTTGTCTTACAGAAAAAAATCTTAAATTTCAGTGTCTTGAAAAAACTAATAATGACTTGGTAGCATGAGACCCTTTCACCTGGGTCTATTTCTCCACAATCCTAGGGAGCATCACAGTTGCCCCCTCTATTTGCTCCTTTTTTTTTTTTTTTTTTTTTTTGGAGCTGAGGACCGAACCGAACCCAGGGCCTTGCACTTGCTAGGCAAGCACTCTACCACTGAGCTAAATCCCCAACCCCTCTATTTGCTCCTTTTAAACCATCTGACCCAGCTTGTTTTACTTCCTTTATCTGAGTACATAGACATTTACAATAGCTACTTTGCTTAAAGGTCTTGATAGGAGAGTCTACACTTATCAGCTATAGGACCGTGTGTACCTCAGTTCTTTGTCTTTAAAAATCAGTGGAGTTTTCTGCTGGAGTGTTCATGTCTATACTAAGAACTTGAAGACATGCATCAAAGGTACAATTCAGTAATAGCAGAACAGTCTAATTAGAAGTGGGAGAAGGGCTTAGAGCTACTTCTTCCATTGGTGACGTGGCTGGTAGACACATGAAAATGGACTCTACCATTATGTGGCACCACTGCACACCCCTCGATGTCTGCTTTCAGAAGCCCCAGAGTATAGCAAGTGCGTGTGGAGAAACAAGAGCCCTTGAACATATGCGAGTGAGAATGTAAAGTCAAAAGGTTGCCATGAAAAAACGGCATGGCAAGTCCTCAGAAAAATCACAAGTAGGATTTCTCTGTCATCCAGCAACGTCTAATACTCTGGGATCTGTACATTTCCATTCCTAAAGATTCCACTGGGAGGGACAGTAGAATAGTGGTTGCCGGGGCCAGAGGATGAAGAGTTGAGTGGGTGCAGAGTTGGCATTTGGGAAGAGTAGAGAATCCAGCGATAGATGGCCTTGGTGGCTGCACAGCAGTGTGCTTGCTCTCAAAGCTACTCCATTATATACTGAAGTGCTCGGAGTAGAAAGTTAGCTTATAGTTGTACTGTGCTAAGTGTATGAAGGGGCACCATGGGTTGGTTCCCTGTTGGTGTCTGTGATGCAGAGCCATATGATGTGTAGTCAGTCAAATTGGATGCTCTTTCTCCTAGTGAACATTTACCCTTATTTAATGATTATTTAGAATTGGTAACTCCTTTCTGCTTTCTAAAAGTGTCTTGACAATAAAATAGATTGATATAATTTATGTGACTGTGACTGACCATCTTTGAGCTTCAGGGTAAAGAATTCACTTTCCTAATTATCAGCAAAACTGTTGACATTTGGATCTATTTGAATCAATATAAGTGTTAATTAGTTTCATTCATCTTCATGTTTTTATTCTTAGATTCCGCTTAAGTCCAGCTGCCCGCAACATTCTGGAAAAATATTCATTGGATGCCAGCCAGGGCACAGCCACAGGCCCTCGAGGGATCTTCACTAAAGAGTATGTGTGTGCTTGTGCGTCCTCAGTCCCTTCACTTGCCCTTTCTGAAAAGACTTTTAGAGAGCTTATCCTGTGTTGAAATTTAAAACAAGGTACACTGTTCTTTCGTGGTTTTATTCCTTTTGTTAGTGTAAATTATAGTCTATGCAAAGATTGTTTTCTGAATAATTGCACCATTATTAAGAAATAGCTCTAATTTAGTAACTAAGCCACATCCTTAGAACTGGTGATAATCAGAAAACGAGAACTCAGAGCAGAGAAACATCCTGCAACTGACATAAATCACCAATCACATTTCCATTTCCTGGATATGGAAATAGACTTTGAAAATAGTTTAATTCTGAGCCCCTCAGACTGTTTACTTTTGCCAGAGCTGTCTCCATCTGTAGTTATTTGTCTTTGGGGATTTCCTTTTCTCTTTCATTGATCTGTCTGTGAGTTAATGCCATTTTCATTATAAATAAATGTTTTATAGTATACTTTAAAATCTGATAGACATATCAGATTTCCCTTGTTCATTTTTTTAAACAAAGTAGCTTTATTGGTATATCCTCTTTCTGAATGTAAAGCAGCTCTTAGGGTTCTGCAGGTGGAGGAGAACATGGTCATTTATGAAATGTGTTGAATTAGCTTAGTAAGAACTGACCTCTTTATGTGGACGACTTCCTATTCAAGAAATTGGTGCATCTTTGTTTACAACTGTCTATTAAGAGTCTGTTAATACAGATGAGCCCTTGTCTAATGGGACTTAGCCTAGTAAAGGTACAACAAAGGCTAATCAAATGGGCCTGCAGCCACATGGAAAATCACCATAGCAATGTATGCACCTTTGTTGGTGGCAGTCCCTGAATATTTGAGACTGAGTTCATGTTTTTTAGAAGTGTGTTTATTCTAGGCTTAGCTAATATTGATTGGAAATGATGATGTTGGCTAGAATTTTTATAAATTTAGGTAGAACAAATAGAAATAAAGTGGTGGTTCTGACCTGGGAAGCTGGTCTGTTTTTCACTAGTTTATATCTTAATTTAGTTAGTCACCTACCAGTTTGTACCTTAGTAGAACTCTGCAAAAATGGAAAAAACAATAATTTTCATAATAAGACGTTTTCCTGCTCTATTAGCTGAGGGATAGGATAAAGGGTCTGTTTAATTCATTAACCACTGAAGATTTGAAAAAATGCAAAATAATTATAGCTATACCTGAGAAGGCTCAGCATGGCAAGTTCATGCAGTATAAATTGCAACAGATAAGGGCCTCTGAGGCAATGGGGTCAGTTGAGGTAAGGCTCATCAAGTAATACAGGGAGGAGATAATGAATACTGCCCTTAACGTGGTTGGAAGTCATGCAGGAGCCATCTAGAGTATGCGTCTGGGATCTGGGTCTGGGTAGTGGAAATCCTGGCTCCAGAAGTATATTGAATAAGGGCTTTGAAGAAGCGTTTGCTTTAGCAGAGTACCTGATGTCTAAGCTTATTGTCAGCACTGAGAAGCCTTCCAGGGATCAAGAGCCTGTGATGAAGATGGAGATAGTTTGAGTAGATCATAAAGCGGTGCTTGTCATCCAGATCAGCAGCAGCAGCAGCTTTTAGAAGACTAAATATCTGTGGTGGGATATTGGAACATGGTGCACAAGTCAAGGAATGTAGGTCTGAGGAAAGGTTCCTGAACTTGGTGACTAGGTGCCCTTTGGGAAAGCAGCTTCGTGGTAGGCAGCAGTGGCACAAAGACCTGGGACTTTCTGCTCTTATTTTCCTGAGTCAAGGTTTCACTACAAAGACTGGGCTGCCTTTGAACAAGAACAGCCTTTCTCCTGCCCGCCAGGTGTGAGTGCCACTATGCTTAATGCATACACAAGGATTTCAAGAACCAGTGTAAACTCGGTTAGTACAGTTAGCTTCTTGATGCTCTAAGGGAACAGTGTTAAGAGCTGTGCTTACAATGCTTTTGCCTTCTTTCTCCCACCATTTCCCAGTTCTTTCCCCAGCCTTTATGCCTTCTCTACCAGAAGGAAGTCAATTTGAGTCTTCTAAGGATGAACCTTGACAGATTTCATGAGAAAAAGTGATCCTGAGGGCATGCACTACGGAGGGTTTTGCTTCTGTGTGCTATTTGACAGTAAGGTGGAGTTTAGAGAGAGACATTGCCCCAGTGTCTCATTTCAGAAGAAATGCCCTCTTCTGAACCAGTTGTAAAGCTCCAGGCTTTGGCCTGAGCTTCCCCCAGTATATCTAACAACACACTCTGGGAATGATGAGTGCCATCTCCTGTCTGCTCCTCCTCAGCTGAGAATGCAGGGCAAGTGGTATGGCAGCGGTTCTGGCCAGTGAGGAGCACCTCTGAGCCTTTATGTCTGTGGAGAAGAGCACAGGCTCAGAGCTGGCTTTTAATTCCATGTGAAAACAGAGGTAGTTCTCCAGGTATGTGTTGTGCAGAAGCACGGAGTCATCAGCCAGCCTGCCTGTAAGGACTCTTTCGAGACAGGTGCCAGGCTACAGTCAGAGGCTCGTGAGCAGTGTTAGTCTTTGCCTTCATATCTTTGGTGTGTCTAACTATTAAATCAGAATTGGACTTAGTGTTTTTGTTCATGGCAACCACAGCATCAGAACTTGGCATGTTGGCAGTTGTCTGGTTTTAAGTAACAGTCTTTAAAATTAGTTGATGACGCACCAGAGTTAACTACCTTCTGAGGGGTGGGAAAGCTTCTACTTGAGCTAATTTCCCAAGTAATTCATTTGTTTTCTCTTGTTTTAGCGTTCTTAATGCCCAGTGAATGCTTCCAGTTGAATCTGATTAATTGTTTTAATGGGCAGAAATCATTAAAATCATCTCTGCATTATAGCAACTAAATTGTTGGCTGTTACTAAACAACAATTAACATTTACACTTCATGAGCTATATAATTGTAAAGTCAATAATAAAAGTTTATTGAAAATCTCTGGTCAGAATTATTTTCTACTTATTTTTTTTAATGATTAATGGCTCCTCTTCACGTTTATTCCTCACCAAGTACTGTTTTACCCAGTAATCTGAATTACTTCAGAGTAAAACCAAATCATGTCTTCCTTGATGAATCAGTCATGCCCATGGGAAATAGGGCTGTGTCAAGTTAACATCCCACTCTCCTTTTTAGAATGATGAGTCAGGTACTCGGCTGTTAGATTTTTACCAGCTCCTTGGGTTTGTTCTCATCTGATGGCTGACAAAGCTAAAAATCTGGGTAAGAAAATGTGTCTGCTATTTGGGGATAATACAGACTATAACGTTGGACTGTAACTTACAAGCGCCCTAGAAAAGGAAATTCCTTTCATGGAGGCATCATTCTGGGTCAGTGGGTCAGCACTATTTTATATCAGTGCTTACATTTTCATCTAGCTGGCCTTTGGGCTCATGACATCAGTCTCCATGGATTGTGTCAGCTGTCATTGACCTCGACACAATTTGAGATTGGGTTATAAGTACTATGGGTAAACATTGATTTCCAAGTAGAAGTAAACTGGTTAAAAGCCTTAAAGGTCCACAAATCACTCCTGGGGACACGTCCCTTCACTCCCTCTGCCACTCTGTCACCGGGTTGTAAGAAGCAGTACTGTCACCAGCTATTCCTCTGTGACAGTGTCTGGTGAGTTAGGGCCCTTGTCCGAAGGTCCCACTAGTAGTTTTAGATTAGGCATATCCCAATTCCTTGTTCAATCCCAGCAGTCTACCCATTGTGGATTCATACCTTGCTAGTCTGTTCTTAGGCGACAGCTCTGCTTTCACTTTATTTAATTTGCATAGTATATCCACTGCTTTTAGAGAGGTAGAAGACACACACAGGCTTTGCAGCTCGCTCTGAACCTGGGCGTACCCAAGTGTTCCCAAGCCTGACTGTACTCAGCTCCCTACCTCTTCGTCTTGCTCACTACATTTCTATTCTGGTCTTCCGTCTCTTCAAAAGCTCATCTTGGAAGCCACATAGACACCCTTCTCCCAGTCCTTTAACCTGCCCACCTACACCATCCTGCAAAGGTCCAATCTGCCCAGGCCTCCCCCAGCTGTCTGTTTCAAAATAACCAGTCTTCTTACTCACTGCTTGTCTCATTACTCTGCTTTATTCCTTCTTAAGGATGTGTTACCATTGCTATGGTTTGTTCATGTGACTGATGGATAACTCCTCTTGAGTGGGTGCTTGAGACAGACTGAGTTAGATACTGAGTTTAACTGTTTTGAGTCCACGTGTGTCTCAATGAGGAGTAGTCCCTCGCCCACCTGGCTGATGTGAGTAGCATAACATAAGCGACACATGTGACACTTGGAGAGCTCGCCTTTCTCCTCTTCCCCACTCTTTCAGGGTTAGGAATCCAGAATGATGGAGCATTTCAGTTGCTTTGTCAGTTGGAGCTCTCATCTAAAGTATTCCAAGAACACCTTCACAGAAACACCTGCACAGGGCCTGGCGCCACCCACAGTCGGCTGGGCCCTCCTCTATCAATTAACAATCAAGACAGTCCTCCTAGACATGCCCACGGGCCAGTCCAACCTGGGCAGTCCTTTAATTAAGACTCGCTTCTCAGATGACCGCTAACTATAACCTAGCAAACTGAACTCAGGACTTCACATATCTTATAGTCTTAATTATATCCCTTTGTAAACAAATGCACCTTTGTTTTACAAAGTAGTCCAAAAGACAGGTCTGTAAATAGTTTATTTTTTCATTCTAAGTGATAATAATTTAGGAAGTATTCTAATGAAAGCCATTGACATTATGAACTTGGCACTTTCTGATGCCATGTGACAGTTATCTCATGAACATAAAGTAAAGTATGTTTTAATTACTGCATTGCTCATCTAACTAGTGACACTTTTTTTCCAATAAAAGACAAGTTTACTTTTTAATAAAAATTACCATCTTTACGCAATACTAAGGGGTTATGTACACTGTAGGATCAAATAGATAGACCTGTCACAGAATTCTACTTATTATGTTGCCATAAGATGCTAAGTTAAGCAAGAGGGTTTTTTTGGGGGGTGGGGGAGAATTATCTCAGATATGCCCACTGGTTCTAATTTTTATAAATTCAAATTATTAATTGGGTTTTGAAAATGTATGGCTACCCATTGGATACCTAATAAGAATCAGAAGACCATCTAGGCCAGTGGTTTTCAGCCTTTCTAACACTTTGACCCTTTAATACAGTCCTCATGTTGTGGTGACCTCCCCCTAACCATAAAATAATTTTGTTGCTATTTCATAACTGTAATTTTGCTACTGTTATGAATCGTAATGTAAATATCTGATATGCAGCCTCAAAGGAGTCGCAACCCACAGGTTGAGAACTCCTGGTTTAGGGAAAGACTTGCTTAGATTTTGTAGTATTTGTTTTTAGTGTTTATCTTCCTTTCACACCTCAGCACTGTTTTCTAAGACTGTCTATATTCCTTCTTGTTTCATGGTTATCCAATTTCCTGTCATTTCCAGAGATGCACTCAAATTAGTTGAGCTGAAACAGATGGGCAAGATTACCGAGTCCAGACCAGCCGCAGCTCCTCCGTCTACTCTCTCAGCATCTGTACCTCCTCAAGCCACAGCTGGGCCATCTTACCCTCGGCCAATGATCCCGCCAGTATCCATCCCTGGGCAACCTAATGCAGCGGTGAGGTCTTCTCAGTAAGATTCTATTATTTAGATACATTAGAAAGAAAATAAAAACGGGTACTGTGTGCTTATAAGTACTTTTTATCAATCCATTTAAACAGTAGCTTAAAGTTGTAAACATAGAGAGTACCCCAAATGGTTTTCTTGTAGATTTCGTGACACAAACAGAATTGTTTGTATGGCACTGTCTCCCAAGTAGAACTGTGATTCCATTCCCTGAGTTGTAACCCCTCAGTACAGTACATGTGTGCTGTAATCATGGCATTTTTCCTTGGATGTAAGACTAATTCGCAGCTCCTGTTTATGGGTATATTTGTTTTTTGTTGAGGGAATGAAGAGCTATTTAGAATTACCATACAACATAGTCCACTTTCCTCCTCAGAGACAAGCAGTGTCAAGATTGTTTTTCTTCTGTTTATCCCATTTTTCTTCTCTGTCCCTTTAAAATCAGGGACATAAATGCACACTGCTCCCACTGACAAAGAAGACTGTTCATTATCATACTTGGCAAGAACGGAGGACTGAGTTTCATGGGCAACATTTTTTATGCATATTAACATTGTACTCTCTGTACAAAAATTTGATGGTGTCAGATCTTCCTTAAAGTGGCTGTAGTAGGTTATTCAAGGTAGGAAGGTAAGTCTTTAAGATGCTCACAGAATATAGAGACCATGTATTCTATGTGATCAAGACACTTTGCTAACAGAAAGTGTCCTTAAAATATCATTTGTAAAAAAGAAAAATAAATTATTGTTTTTTTATTATCCTTTGGTGGCAATAATTCCATTTTAGAATAGAATAAAGATGAGGAAGGGATTAAACGTAACTGGACGCCCATGCCTTTACAAGAAAATTTATATTAAAATTACAGGAAGATTTTTATTATCTCATTTAAATAAGATACTCATTATTTTTAAATCACAAAAGTGCATGTTCTGTGACTGATTATTCATTATGTAGTGTGTTGCCTCTGTATTCTCTCATACTCAACATACCTGTGCATATGTGCACATATACGCATTGTATATATGTATATAGTGATGTGTTCCTCCCATACTCAACATATTTGTACGTACTTGTGTGTATACATGGTACATATGTACATGGTGATGATGGATTGGTTTATTTCTAGCTATCTTAAACATGGTAATACAAGAGGTCTTACTCATAACTGAAATTTAAATTTTGCTATGTTTTGTTGCTATTTTAGTTGTATAAACTCAAGCCAAATACTTAGATTTCTTATATTCTCCCTTTATATAAAGAATTTTAATAGTACTTTCCTTAAATTAATCTTTTGTATTATAAATTAGTAGGTCTCTAGGATTTCAGATAGGTAGTTGTTTTATTTTTTTCATTCATTCTGCCTATGTTTGGTGGACAAATTGCCTTTTTTTTTTTTTTTTTTTTTAATTGCAGGGCACATTCACTGAAATTCCTGCCAGCAATATTCGAAGAGTTATTGCCAAGAGGTTAACTGAATCAAAAAGTACTGTGCCTCATGCCTATGCTACTGCTGACTGTGACCTTGGAGCAGTTTTAAAAGTTAGACGAGATCTGGTCAAAGGTTAGTAAAGTTGAATTGACTTAATGCAGAATGCATGCTAATCTGATGATCATCAAGTCCTTATAAAATGCACCTTGTGTGTCTTTTAATCATTCCATAACCCAATTGCACTGGCTTTTTTTAGCACAGAGATGAAGGGGAGCAATGTTTTCTCCTGCATAAAATAGATTGGGTGCATGATACTGAATTAGTCACAGATTATTACTCTGCACAATAAGGATTTCTGTTCTTCCATGCTTTTTCATTCCACAATCTCCTTGGTGATGTTTCCATCCTGTCGTTCAGTTCACGCTCATCCTACACTCTGCCACACTCAGAGCCCTGCCAGTACTAATACGGTGCCACTTCTGGCCAGTGGTTGTTTTCATAAGTAAAAATAAGCTGAATATTTTTGTCCCTTGAGTTACTTTTTTTTGTAAGGAACAGGTGAATGACTTGCTTGCTCAGGCTAAATGCTTGTCTTAATTTTGAATACCTTTTGATAGTACTAGCTGAGCAAACAAAGATCTTAATAAAACCCTTCGCTGATTTAAGACTGCCGATTTAAGAGTGCCAGGGTGCTAAGTGTTAGACTTCACATGGGTGCCACCCTTCTTTATGGAACTCTAAATTGTATTTCAAAACATGTTTTCCGATATTAAATTGAACTGTCTCCAAGCACATTTCAAAATAAAGTTTCGGAGAGGTGTGGATTGTTAGCGTGAAGATTTTGTTTCAACCTTCCCAGTCCATTTGCTTTTTCTCTCCGTATTGCACGGGCTAAGGTTTTTGGTACTATGACAGATGTCGGTCGTGTGGGCATTTGTTCTTTATCTGTTCCTGTGTTTTGGGTGGGGAGAAGCATTCGGTCTTTAACTGTGGTGGTATTGTGTTCCCCAAAATATTGTGTATGCTAATAAACTTATCTGGGGTCAGAGAACAGGACAGCCACAATATGAAACAGAGGTTAGGCAGTGGTAGCACACGCCTTTAATCCTAGCATTCCAGAGACAGAAATCCCTCTGGATCTCTGTGAGTTCAAGGCCACATTGGAAACGGCCAGGCATGGTGACCCACACCTTTAATCCCAGGGAGTGGTGGTAGAAAGCAGAAAGGTATATAAGGCGTGGGGACCAGAAACTAGAGGCATTTGCCCTGGAGAGGCATTTGGCCTGGAGAAGCATTTGGCCTGGTTAAGCTTTCAGGCTTCTAGCAGCAGTTCAGCTGAGACCCATTTTGGATGAGGACTGAGAGGCTTCCAGTCTGAGGAAGCAAGACCAGCTGAGGATCCGGTGAGGTGAGATAGCTGTGGCTTATTCTGTCTCTCTGACCTTCCAGTGTTCACCCCAATACCAGGCTCCGGGTTTGTTTTATTAATAAGACTCTCTAAGATTCATGCTACATTTAACATTTACAGTAAGTTTTTTATAGATCGCTTTCAGGTTGAGGAAATTCCCATTCTCTGTATTCTGAGAATTTTAAGCATGAGTGGATGCCGAACTTTTGTCAAAAAGTTTTTGGTCATCTTTTGAGAGAACTTTTCCCTTTTGGTTAAGATGTCAAACTACATTGGTTGAACTTCAGTTGTTGAATCAACCCAATATCCCCCACTCAAAGCTGCTTCATGTACTGTTTGTTCTTATTAATGTTTTGTTAAGAGCCTTTACATTGGCTGGGTGTTAGTGGCACTCAGGAGGCTGGGACAAGAGGACTGAAAGTTCCAAGATGATCTGTCTATGTATAATTAATATTTGTTATATAATTACATACATGGCCATAAGAAATATTGCCCTTCCGCTTTTCTTTCCTTGGGCTTGTTTGTGTTCCCAAGGTTTGTCTTCAGCTCATATAGAAAAGTTGGAAAATGTTTCTTCTCCTTTACTTTATGGAAGTGTTTGGTAGAATGGGATTCTCTTTTTAATGTTGATAGAATTTAAGAGTGAAACTGTGTACATCTGGGATTTTAATTGGTACTTAGGATTTGTTTGTGGTTTTTGTTGGTTGGTTTATTTGGTATTTTTAGGTAAGTTCTTTTTGCAGCCCATGGAGATTCATGATCGTCCTATCCCTAGCTCTCCAACACTAGGTTATAGGTGAGCATTACCAAGTTCAGTTTCTTAACCATGTGTTTAGTAACTATCATCAGTACTTGAAATTTCCCATAGTAAGAAACTGAAAATGAAAATAGTTGACCTTTGCACACATTGGATCTGAGAAGCCTATAGCTTTGGAGATAGAAGCATCTTATGTGAAGCTAGATGTACAGTCCAGAAGCTCTGAACATGAAAGTTAGAAATGGAATGGGGGGGGGGGCGAGTTATCATCATATGAGGACATCAGAACCATGGAACTGGAAGTTCCTGTCTGGGACATAAGAACATTGAGGTGAGGGACTAAGAGGAAATGAGTAGTCAAGAGGAGAAAACCAGGAGAATCTGAACAGCCAGGGAGGCCCGTAAGTGCAGGTGCTGAAGGTGAAGAAAGTGACATTGTGCTACAGAACGGTGAGGACCGAATTCTAGGTGAGGGCTGGGGACTTAGGCGGTGTCATTGGCCAGGGCTTCTGGCTGTAGGATTCTGGATTGTCACTATATGCCTGTGAGCAGATGACGGGGCTAGGTGAGGTCAACAGAATGAGTTCCTAATGTGACTGCCATATATTTGAATTTGTATAGACCAAATCTTTAGCCTGTGATTATCCTTATGTCTCCAAATACTGGAAATGCACTTAGATTGCTACTCCTAGAGGAGATTTTTAACAAACCAAACAGAATGTTTATATATTTCTAGATATGTGACTAGAAGACTACTGTGCAGCGGATGCTTACTGCATGGTTTTACAGTGTGAGGGCTGGTGCAGTTTGTCTAAGCTCTGTTTAAAATCTCCCAAATCCTTTTGTAGTGAGCTATTGTTCTCATAGAATTCCATGATGGCGCATTAACAGGATACATGTTTCTTGCCATATATTCACTAGATCTTGACCATGAAGTCTTTCTACAAATTCTTGAAAGAAAGGGGTGTGCCTTACCTCTCCGGTGCCATCATGCCCATTGGCAGTAGCAAAGGAAAAAGTCAAACATTTGGTTGTGATCAGTGATATGGGAAGGGAGGGGACCCAGCTTTGTCCTTAAATTATTATGTACACTGCAAGGAAATTTGGCCACATGGATTTACCATAAATTCACGGAGACCCTCAGCATTTGCACTAGGACCAGTGCCAGCATCACTTCATCTTCGGCAGTCGCTGTATCCTGTCGTATTGAGTTAAAAAGCAGCTCCCGTTTAAGCCCCTGTTTAATGCTTAAAGGAGCTTGTCTTAAATTCTTTTTGTCATACACTTCGTTAGTAAAAAAGGAAATGTTAAACGCCCTTTATAAATGCCATCATCTATTTAATGTACTTACATACACTGTTCTTCTAATATTATCAATATATTATAAAATGTGCATAGAATAAAGACATTTGAAAATGAGAAAAACCTCTGCACAAGTACAGAGATTGTTTGCCCTTGAGTGGCATTCTAGTTGGGCCTTTTATTTGATTGTAGTTGCAATGTGTTCTTCAAGTTCTCGTGAGTGATTTATGAATAACTTCACAAAATGGTAATCAAGGCTTAGAGGTGAACATTTTGATGGGGAAGAGTATTGAAAATAGAATGCAAGGTCCTGAGCCTAGTAAGCACAGTTTTCTGCTAAGCTGTACCTCCACCCCTAGAAGTGAGCTTTTGTATCTGTGACTTAGACTATATATAAGACTTCGTGTAATCCACATTTTGCTAAAGCAAGGAAACCTGTTTCACAAAGCAAATACAGATCTGGTGTATTTTCATCACTGTGTGCCAGACATGTCCGTAATCTACAAGTTTGAATTCATAAGAGTCAGTGTTACAAATACCGGTTTGAATATGCTAATTTTTCTTTCAGATGACATTAAAGTCTCAGTGAATGACTTTATCATCAGAGCAGCAGCTGTTACTCTTAAAGTAAGTGGCCACAGCAAACTAACTGTGGCTTCTAAATGTCTCTTGGCTTAGAGTATGTGTAATTTTATTGCTAAAAATATCCTGTTGTTTAATTTTGTTTGCTTTATACAGGTAAAGACACTGTGAATCAAAAGGACTCCCAAAGTAATTATAGCAGAATAAAGACAATTTATTCAGTAAATGCTAATTTGTCCCCTGTTGTACTAAGTGCAGAGTAAGTCTGAGCAGTGACGATGAGTGACAGCGTAAACACAAGCCTTCATGGTTTGTTTCTGCAGTTGTTACTTTACAGAGTTCTGTTCTGGTTTAAGTCTGATTACCCAGGGCCTTGCCCATGCATGCAGGTGCTCTGCCTCTGCGCTGTCTTGTCACTCCAGCCCTGTCAGGACTCTATGAAGTGAATTCTGGTTCTTTTCCTTACCTATACTCATTTCAGGTCATTAGAAGGGCTTTTATTTTTAGAGTTTTATGGAATTCACCAGTAAAAATCACCAAATCTAGTTGATTTTAATGAGACCTTGGTGCTTTCTCATTTACCTTCATAGTTATTGCTTGCCTGATTTTCAGCCTTCTCTTCATTTTTGAAGCATGTATTTTCCCAGAAAGTTGCCCACCTTGTGCAGTTTCCCAACCGTGTTAGTCTGGAGCCTCTGACTGCTCTGATTCTTCAGTGTTGATGTTGTCTGAGATGTTCTTAAACGCCCTTGCTTGTATTGTTGCAGACTTGTGTTCCCATTTACTTTGTTTTATTATGTGTGTCTTCCCTTTCTTAGGTCTATGTTAGAAAACTTGAGTGTGGAATTCATTTTAATAATTTGTAAAAGGGGTTAAGATTATTAATATTGTTTTGAATCCAATTTAGACTGAGTCCAGTGAGTCTTCGTTATGTAGTTATTAATTCAATGTAATTCTAAGATAGCCTTCCATGTTGGGGGTTTTACTTGTGTGTGTGTGCATGTTTGTGTGTTTCTGTATATGAGCTTGTACACATGTGTGCATATGCCCATGGAGTCCTGAAGAGGACCCTCAGATCCCTTACAGCTGGAGTTACAGGTGACTGAGCCACCTGATGTGGATGCTGGGAAACAAGCTCTGGTCTTCTACAAGAGCAATATAAGCTCTCAACCTGAACCATCTCTCTAGCCCCTTGTTTTTTGTAGTTTGTATGGTCTTTTGAGGGATTAGGATGTTGCTTTTTACTATTTTAACATTGTAGCATTGTTGTGAATGGACGATACAGAGAAGGTCTAAGAATGATTGACATTCTTAGAATGAATGAGTGTAAAGGAAGAAAATGAGAATCTACATAGAGTGAGAAAGTCATCCTAGCAAAGTGGCACAATCGCAGTGAGACAGGCAAAGTGGAGGCAGACTGTTCTTCTGTTGGTAAATGACATACCTGGACTCATGGGCCTTACTCTGCAGAAAGCAGAGAATTCCTGAGAAGAGAAGCTGCCTTTTGATTTCTGTATTCAGCACCGTTTTCATCCTGTGATACTTGGTAACATCAATACACACCTGCCAGGCATTTAGTCATTTTATACCTTCAGAGTAGTTCTCTTTATGTTAAATATGTACCTGTGCATCTGTAATGTCTATCTCCTGTTTGTGATGCTCAGGAAATTGCTTTTAAATAGAGGACTCACTACTTTTAATATGTATTACAGACTTGTGCTAAAAAGACGAGTTTTCATGACAAAGGAAAGTAGTTAAATATTACTACTGTTTTCTGCTGCATTGTCTCTCTCAAGGTCATATTGGTCATGTAGTTTAAAACATGTATATCATCAGAATTGTCTCAGTCATACTGCCGAAAAGTGTTTGTTCTTCCCAAACATGAGCAGTAATCAATGGTGATCCAAGCCATTTTTCCCAAACCAAAGTTTTATGTAGTCACATGTGCAATAATGTAAGTCATATTTCTCTGACCACTTTAATCCCAAACTGCTTCCTTCCTAGCATGTTTTCTTTCTATTTGCAGCAAATGCCTGGGGTTAATGTCAGCTGGGATGGAGAAGGCCCAAAGCAGCTGCCCTCTGTTGACATTTCAGTGGCTGTGGCAACAGATAAAGGTTTAATTACACCAATCATAAAGGATGCAGCTGCTAAGGGTGTACAGGAGATCGCCGACTCTGTAAAGGTATGTGTCCAGAAGACTGTGCTCTCAAACTGTTGACTATACTTCCATCTTAGCACCTGCTGAGAGCCTTTTTTTTTTAATGTGTCTATATGTCAGGGGAGGATATGTCCATGTGTGAGTGCAGGTGTCCTCAGGCCAGAAGGTGTCCAGATGCCTTTGGGGCTGGAGTTGTAGGCAGTTGTGACTGTGGGTACTTGACAATGAATCCTAGTCCTCTGCAAGAGCAGTGCACACTACTAACCATGGAGCCATGTCTCAGCCTCCTTCCGAGATTCTTGACGTGATCAGATTGCACTGTGGCTTTTGTGGGGAGGAGTGGTGATCTCAATAGGTGTTACCTATTTTAGGAAATTCAACATTTAAAAATTCTGAAAGTAATATATAGCTAAATTAGAGGTCAGCTTCATTCATGTTCTGGACAAAACCTTAACTTTTCAAAGTCCAAAATTAAATCTTAAAGATTGTCTTAGTTGGGGTTTACTGCTGTGACAAAACACTATGAGCAAAAAGCAAGTTGGGGAGGAAAGAGTTTATTCAACTTGCATTTCCACAGCACTGTTCATCCCTGAAGGAAGTAAGGATCCTGGAAACAGGAGCTGATTGTAGAAGCCATGGAGGAGTGCTGCTTACTGGCTTGCTCAGCCTACTTTCTTACAGAACCCGGGACCACCAACCCAGGGATGGCACCACCCACAATGGGCCCCCTCCCATCAATTACTAATTAAGAAAATGCCTTAGAGCCAGGTCTTAGGGAGACATTTTCTCAGTTAAGGTTTCCTCCTTTCAGATGACTGTACTTTGTGTGTCAAGTTAATATAGACTAGCCAGCACAACAGTGTTATTTCAGGTCGATTTTAAAGTTGTAAATTAAGACCACTGAAACCAAAGCAAAGATACTTTAGTTTTTCTTGAATCTCTTGAAAAGCAATTTTTAAATTTCCAATATGAAGGAATTTTTGTCACTAAAGCATACCACATTCCAAAGTAGAGATGCATACAGGTCAACTCTGACAGCCACAGTAATTCTCAAGGGTGTTTCTTGGCAGAAGTATCATGTGTCTTGAAGTGTTCACATTGAAACTTTGATACTCATTTGATTGACTGTTTTCATTTTTCCTATAGCAAGGATGTATTTTATACTGATTGGTAGAACAGGTTATGTAATAGATAAAAGGCAGAGGATAAGACTTCCTTGGGGAGCTCATGGTTCTATTTGCCCAAAGTAAACATTGCAAGTTGGTCTGTTTTCAAGCATAAAGCTATAAAAAATTATCTTACTTAGAGTTTTAGAATTATACATAAAGATGAATTTAGTGGGTCTAACATTTTTAGTTCTTCATTCTTCTTTAAAAAGATTTGCAACATATATCTATATGAATTAAAATATAACTATATTTCTTAATTGAAAGGTTGTACTAGTTAGGTCAGTTCAAAAGTCAAAGTTAATAGACTGATTTTCCGGGATATAACATAAGTTGTTTCTTATTGCCGACAAGGGATACATTCCAAGGCCCCCTCATAGATGCCCCCAAACCAGTCTACATGTACTTTTCCCTGTACATGCAGACCTGTGCAAAACTTAATTTATGAATAGGGCACAGTATGGGGTTAACAATAACACTAAAGTAGAACAGTTATAACAGTATCATGTAGTAAAATTGCCAGCATCATTACTCTTGCCCGTTGGAAACATTTTTAAATACAATATGAATTAGGTGAACATGAACACTGTAGTGATCACTGGTGATGCCAGGAGACTTGATCTGGTGGAGAGAGCTGCTCAAGTGTCATGTGGGCGGGCAGTATATACACATGAGGACGCTGGACCAGAGAGGCCGTGCATGCATTGTGTAGCTCCATTCTCTCAGCATGCTACTCAGAACAGCATATAATATCAAAATTACTATTCATATCTAGAATTTTCCATTAAATATTTTCAGCCTATGAGTTGACCACAGGGTAACTGAAAATGCCACAAAGTGAAGCTACAGGGTCTGGGCAATCCTGTTCATGAACTTTATTTATCAAGGATTTTTAGCACTATCGAGAAACATGTACTTCAGTGTTGTGAAGGTGAAATGAGATTAAGTGTTGAAATAACATTTTTAAAATGCTAGGTGGAAGTCACTGATCTGTAGAGCTGGAATTCCCCCATCTTTATGTGCATTACACTTTAACTATTACAGGTTTCATTGGTTCTGAGCAATTTGGCAGTTATTACTACTGTAATACCACATTATTAAAATAGCTATGCTAGCATTCTCTGGTCCTTGCTTGCATTTGAAAGAACCTCAGCTTAAGAGATGAGGAAGTAGTCCCAGCACCTTTCAGGTTTGCCGAGCACTGGCTGAAGAAGGCACAGCTGCTCCAGCCCGGGTCAGCATGCCACTCTTGATCTGATGGGAGCTGGGCACTAAACTAGGTGTTGTGCTTGATCTCATTAGTCATGATGACTCAGCTGCAGCTCTTCTGGTAATAAATGCACTTACTCACCTGTGCTTTCATGTGGAATTTTGACCCCTTACCCTCCAGGGAAGGTAGGCAAGCCAAGTTCCAGTTTTGGAAGAATGTCACTTTACAGTTGCTATTTTGTTGCTGTTTATATGTGAAGATTTTATATTGTGTCTTGTTCAAAAATATAATGCGTTTGTGTTTGAACAGAAAAAATTTAGAATGATTTTAATTCTAGAAGTAAAATCATTTTGTGACTATGTAGACTAATAAGACTATCTCTTAAGTGAATGCTTTGCAATCTTGTTATAGAATTCTAAAGGTGTTTGTATAATTAACAGTGACAGAAATGATTGTAATAACAGCAGCTGCAGTCTGTGTGTCAGCTTTTTTTTTTCCTTTTTGAAAGGGTTCTCTCTACTTAGCCCTGGCTGGCTGTCTTGGAACTTGTTTTATAGACCAGGCTGGCCTTGGACTCACTGAGATCCACCTACTTCTGCCTTCTTCCCAAGTGTTAGGACTGAAGTTGTGTACCACAATGCTAGTCCTGTGTGTCAACTTTTGTTGTAAGCTTTTCTTACATATTAATTCTCTTCAGTTCTCTTTAAAGACATCCTATCAAGGACAAAATAATAATTTCATGAGGTTGATAAACTGATAAGGAAAATACTTAAATAATGTGTGTAAGCCCCTGTGCAAGGTTAAGTGATGGATCTCTCACTCAACCCTGTCTGTCAGCTGGGCTCTAGAGTAAACTTTACATTTTCCATCAAGTTGTTTGGCCGTTGAAAAATTAGAGGCCATTGTTCCTCTAAGTCAGTAATATTTTCTTAACAAACAAACAAAAACATATTCCATATTAAAGAGATGAACAGATGAAAATCCCTGAAGAATCAGCAGTTACCCCCCCCCCACACACACACACACACACACACACGGCAGTAACTTGATGGCTACATAGAAGAAAAGGAATGTAGCTATGCAGCTACAGTGTTCTGGCTGTTAGACCAATCATGTAGCTCAGGATAGAGATGCTGAGACAGAAAGTTCAGAACAGAGAGGCTTGAGTCATCCACCAAAGAAGCAGTAAAGGCTATGCAGGACTGTGTGATCAGAGCTCCATGGCTCTTTGCCTGGGCAGGCGGGAGCCATCTTTTTGAGGGGTCCCTGGATCTTGGGCAGATTGGCCCAGGACTCATGCTGGCAATGTACAGCTTCTCCTGGACCCTCGCTTGGCTGGCTCCTTCTCACTGTTTATATCAGTTCCCATGCTACCTCACAGGCCTTCTGTAGCATCCACGGCTTGTACATTTCCCTATCCTGTGTTCCATGACCCCGGTGCCTCACTATTTCAAAGTAATGTGCTCATTTGTTGACCGTTCTCTGTTCTCTGCTATCTGATGTTAACTACCTTGTTCATCAGCATAGATCCAATTCTAGGAAAGTGCTTGGAATCCACTAGTTAGTTGTTCAGTGAATTTGTATTTTTAATAAAACTTGCTGATAACTTTTCTTTCTTTCCTTTTTTTTTTGTTGTTGTTGTTGTTTTTTGTTTGTTTGTTTTTGGAGCTGAGGATCGAACCCAGGGCCTTGTGCTTTCTAGGCAAGCGCTGTATCACTGAGCTAAATCACCAACCCTTGCTGATAATTTTTCAAGGGCCCATGTATCCCTGTAAACCCATCTGTGGTCCTCTGGCTAAGTAAACCGGTGCTACTTACTCACTTCTTGACCCTAAGTTACCACTAAGATGTCAGTGTGGTGTTAAAGGCAAGTTCCAGCCAAATTCAGATGTGCAGAATATCATTACTACATCATTTGTATGTATTTTATAGAGGGTTACTATATTACATATATATTATAATGTAGCTAATATTACTATATATGTAATTATATATGTTATATATATATATGTTATATATAGTAGCAAACCCTAGGTCCTGTACTATGCTTATTTCTTCATTAAAAGGCAAAGGCAGGCTTATCCTTTTAATTGACGAGACATGTACATTATTAGAATTTCTCCAAAACTTACGAGATTGACAAGAATGCCAACTTTAATATTTTTGTGGTACAAGAAAAAAAACTTTATAGGCAGCATATAAAGTGTTGTGTATAGAAGGTGTGGGACCATTGCCCAGCGTTGGTACTTGAGAGCTCGATAGCTTTTCAAGGAGCATTGTTGAGGTATGACTTCTCTGATTGTCTGTGTAAACATCTACCACTTGCCTTGAACCCGAGAGTAGACCCTGTACAAATATTTCCAGGGACACAATTACCTAGAGCGTGATTTTGTTGTTGTGCTCTCTTTTCTCAGGTTCTGTCGAAAAAGGCAAGAGATGGAAAATTGTTGCCTGAGGAGTACCAAGGAGGCTCTTTTAGGTAAGATTCAAACTCTGAATTATCAGTAGCATCAAGCAAATAGAATAAGATTTACTCAGTCCATGTCAGCCATTTTTGTGTGTTTCTTTAAGACGTTTTAAAAATACAGGCTCAATATCATATACTTTAGTAGCAGGCATGTCAAAGTATTGCTCAGAATAGTTAGGCACAGCTAGAGGGACCTTTTTCGGTTGTGAAATAAACATTCTTTTTATTAGCTGTTAGCATCATAAAATGATGCTCAAGTTCTTCAATTTTTGTTTTTTAGTTACTTTATAAGCAAGGTAGAGTTATAAACCTCAGCCATTTCCTTTCTTGTGATTTATTATTATTATTATCATCTAAATAATGAACCTATGATAGTTTTTCATTACCAGCTCTACCTTTAAGTATCACTAACATAAAATATACTGAATGTAGCCTGTATATTTTGTAATATGAAGAACTATGATACCACCCAAAAAAAGATACAGAACACATCTTCAAATGCTGCTTTTTATTCTTCCTAATGTCATCTCTTTCTTTTTTTTCGGTGGGGGAGGGGGGGGGTTCTGACAAATTCTAAAAGTGCTATAATGGCTGTCATCCCTCTTTCAAAGGTAATGTCATTGTGAAAATGGCCATGGCTTCGTTTTGCTGCTTTATCGTTATGTAAATACAAAGCACGTGAATAGTACTCTGTAGGAGCACGGTAATCTTTCTGTCTAGCCCTGTGCCGTTGTGTTGATGAGCGTTCCACCGTGACTGCTGTTTGAAGCAGTCATTCGTTCACTGCTGTAGTGTGTGGTAGCCACTGGGTCAATGCAGCCATGTCTCTCTCGTTCCCATAGGTGTCAAAGTTCTTTCCAGACCATGCACATGCTTCCCGTTGTCTTAGGGTGCATATTTTTGTTATGTGGTCTGCTGTGGGATGGTCTGTATGTCAAACATGTTGCTTATTGGTCAATAAATAAAACACTGATTGGCTAGTGGTCAGGCAGGAAGAAGTATAGGCGGGACAAGGAGGAGAGAATTCTAGGAAGTGGAAGGCTGAGGAGACACTGCCAGCCGCCACCATGACAAACAGCATATGAAGATGCCAGTAAGCCACAAGCCATGTGGCAAGGTATAGATTTATAGAAATGGATTAATTTAAGATATAAGAACAGTTAGCAAGAAGCCTGCCACGGCCATACAGTTTGAAAGCAATATAAGTCTCTGTGTTTACTTGGTTGGGTCTGAGCGGCTGTGGGACTGGCGGGTGAGAGAGATTTGTCCTGACTGTGGGTCAGGCAGGAAAACTCTAGCTACAGTGGTCCTGAAAGTAGAATTCCTGGATTAAAAGCTTTGATAGATTCTGTCAAAGAGTTTTCCAGAATGGCTGTACAGATCCCCACTTCTCTTACCATTGCATGGGGTCCTAGTGCTCTGTGCTCTTGACAGCATTTTAATGTTAGGCTTTAAATGTTGCCATTTCTTGAGGGTTTTTAGTGGTGCTTTTGGGGTCAGGAACATGCCAATGAATAGTGATGAACACTTTTTATTCATCAGTTATTTGGTTGCCTGGTAGTTCATCAGATGAAGTCATTACAGTCTTACATTTGCTTTTTAAAACCAATTTGTAGGACTTAGCACGTGCAGATGCACAGTCTCCGTAGGATGCATGTACAGGTCAGGTGGCTTCAGACCCTTCTTCCTTGCCTCTGGCCCTCCTGGTGATGTTTTAAATTTGCCCATGTTTTTCATCATGGTTGGTGCCATTCGTCTCCTGTCAGGAACTTTGGTCTTTCCAGTGAAGCTCCTTCAGGTTGTCTTTGGGAGGCATTGCCGTTCTCTTTTCACAGGAAGTAGATCACAGTCCGTCAGGAATTAGAGTTCCACGTGAGGTAAAGTAGGAGTCAAGGATCTTTCTTTCCCGTAAACACATGAGATCAACCCAGGATTGCACACTGAAAGCTTTCTCCCCGTAGCACTGGGAAGGTGACTTGAGTGTCCTGTTCAGCTTCCATGTCCTGTTCTCATTGTTTGCCTGGCTCTTGCTCAGTTAGCATTAAAACACTACTGTCAAATGCTTGGAAAGGAAACCTTCCAGTTTTGTTCACACTCATGATTATCTTTTCTGGCTCCTCATAGCCCAACAAATTTTAGGGTCCCTCTGTCATTTTTCAGACAGATACGCAGCATATGCCTAGCTGAGATTTTGACTGGGGTTCTGCCTTAAATTTGGCAATTCAGCCAGTATTGGGTGTTTCTGCATGCTTTGATTTCTTTCATTTGTTTTATTCTTTTCTCTGTAGAGGTCATAGATCTTCATTAAATCTACTACCAATATGCCTTATTATTGTGGCATTATGCTAAATGAAACTATTTTCAAATTCCATAGTTAAATATTAATAACTTACGTATAATATAATGATAATTGGCCTTTTGCCTGGCAACATAAATTCACTTACTAATCTTGTTTCTGTGTTGAGTTTTAGCTCTTCTGTGTAGACCATCAGTGCAGCTGTAAATCCTAACAGCTGAATTCCTTCCGTCACTAGTCACACTTCACATTTCTTTTCCTTGCAGTATGTCACTGATTAGGACCTCCAGTTGAGTACTGACAGTTCGAGAATAATTATGATATTTGTGTGTATGCTGATGGACATATTCTTTGTCCTTAAGTAGCATAGTAGAAGGCTCAGTAGCAAACTACAGGTATTTAATAAAGGACAAATATGTATTTGGGATCATGCTACCTTCAGCAGTTTTTCTTCTCCCCCTCTCCAGTATTTCCAACTTGGGGATGTTCGGCATCGATGAGTTCGCTGCTGTGATCAACCCTCCCCAGGCCTGTATTTTGGCAGTTGGGAGATTCCGACCAGTGCTGAAGCTCGTGGAGGATGAAGAGGGGAACCCCCAGCTGCGGCAGCACCAGCTTATAACTGTCACAATGTCAAGTGACAGCCGAGTGGTTGATGACGAACTGGCTACCAGGTTTCTTGAAAGTTTCAAAGCAAACCTAGAGAATCCCATGCGACTTGCGTAGCCTTCAAAGACCAGACATTTACTGAGTAGTTGTTAACCAGATATGCAATTGAGTGTGAGTATGAAGTAGATGAAATGCTTATTGCTTATTTATATAAGGCGAAAGCCTTGGCCTGAGCTGTGTTCCTTTTCCCTGTACATTTATTGTAGAAATGTGTGATGGTAAGTTGTGACTAATAAAGAACATTTGCTTAGTCAGATCCATTTTTAACCTCTGGTGCTGTACAGGAGGGTATTAAACTGATGTAAATCACATCCATGTTTGGTTCATTGAAATTTGGGGATAATTGTAAATGTATGATATTGTATAATTTAAAAAATAGATAGAACTCTACCTTAATCGTGTTGAAGTTATAAATGACCTTCAAAGAGATGTCCGGCCATATTGGGACCTCTTTTTTTTTTTATAAGCAGTGCTCTTGATATACTGGAACAATTTAATATGTACAGTTAGTTTATTCTGGATTAGTAAATAAGGATTACATTTTATTCGGGGTTGTGACAACATTATTAAACTTTTGTGTATATAAGGCCAAGTGTCTTAGCTATATATATTTCCAGTCTTCTTTTTCACTTCTATGACACTGTGAACTTTTAAAGAATAAAATAAAAATGAAGAAAGAGGAAGAAGAACAAGAGAGTTGTTTGTTCAGAGACCATCATACCTCATAAAAGTTAGGGGAGCGACTGGGTTTGCATCTGTCACCTCGAGCATTTGAGAGCCTGAAGAAGGAGGATAGCTCTGAATCCGGGCTAGCTGGGCTGCACAGTGGGACTCCATCTCACAGACAGTACTGGGAGAATTTTTTCCTTAAAAAGCTGCAGTTGATCTAAACTTCAGCAGTAAGCTCTTCCTGCTGACTTGGAATAAATGGAAATAAATTGTGTTCACTCTTACTGCACATTGTAAGTTTGTATTGTTTTAAATACAAATGTTTGTTAAAGCATTGTAATCAACTTTGTATTGTACAGTCAAATGTGAGGAAATAAAAAAATTCTAGTTTACTTTAATATGACATGCAAAATAGAAAAGTAGCTGATAAGCTCAGCGTGGTGATTCACACCTATAATCTTGAGAGACCAAGCCTGGAAGGTTCTCATAAGTTCAAGGCTAGCCTGAGCTACAGAGTGAGACCCTGTCTCAAAAGAGGCTAGAAGACCTAGGAAACAGAACAGAGGGGAAATAGCCCTCTTTTATTCCGTCTGTTGAACCAAATTGTCCCTCATTATCATTAATGTTAGAACAGCTTCTCTCTGTTGGCAACTCCGGCAAGATAACAATATTTAAATTGGATGGTAATGAATGGTAATTTAATTCACCAGTCACAGAAAGGCTCTCCTTAGTGTCAGTTGACATAAATCCACCAGAAGAAAGACTATACAGTACAAGTTGTATTAAGTGTGACATGATGAACTATAGCCCTAACAAAAGAACCTTCAAAAATAATTAGTGCCCCAGTATATCACTTGCTAAGAAAATACTTAATTCAGCTATTCAGTTTTAAGAAGCCATTTTAAAATGTACTCTTCAAAACTTTTCTCAAATTAATTTAAAATTATTACCAAATACCGTTTTCAAAATAACTTTAATAAGTTGCATTGCTTTCAAGGTCAGTTTGGCTGAAGTCTTTAAATATTGTGTGGGTATGGACATGTGCTCCCTGGTGTGTGTGTGTGTGTGTGTGTGTGTGTGTGTGTAGAAGGCAGAGAACAGCCTGGGGTGTGGACTCTTGCTTTCCACCTTGTTTGATACATGATCTCTTGTTCACTGCTGTGTACACTGACATGCTAGTTCCTGGCAGTTTTCTTGTCTTTGTCTCCCATCCCCCTGTGAGAACAGGTAGGGTTATTGTGTCTGGCTTTCACATGGGTTCTGAGGAGCCAAACCCCAGGTCGTTAGGTTTGCATGGCAAGTGCTTTACCCTCTGAGCCCTCTCCTCAGCCTCCTCTCTAGTTTTTACACCCGAGGACTAGAGCATGAGACAGCCATAGATAACCCTTTACTTGCACTCTGTCTTTTGTGGACGGATATCATTCTCAGTAGCGCCTCCATTTCCTGTAGATGCTAAGGACATTGGTCCCCACCTAGCTTGCACAGAAGCACTGTTTCAACTGAAGTCATTTTAGTTCATGGGCAACACAACCTAGTTGCCTCCCATGGTTTGACCTCTTTAATAATTAGGTAATAATTGGCTCAGATGCTTGTCCCTTTTGATCAAAAATTATTTCTCTAATATCTCTGAAACGATTGGGCTCCTGTAAGGAAATTGTCATTTATGGAAAGAATCCTGTCTATCGCAGCATGAGATCAAGGATGACCTTGATATGAGGGAATGTGTACATGGTCCGAACTGTGTGATCAGCAAGCCCCTCCCACACCATACTCC
The DNA here is from genome assembly GCA_902168415.1 of Peromyscus melanophrys. Classification (NCBI taxonomy): domain Eukaryota; kingdom Metazoa; phylum Chordata; class Mammalia; order Rodentia; family Cricetidae; genus Peromyscus; species Peromyscus melanophrys. The sequence continues at coordinate 1,014 of CABHPR010126557.1, read as the reverse complement.
TGTTGATAGCAGGCAGATATACCGAGGGGCAAAAAAAATGAAGGTTTGTACCTTGTCACTTTTTTTTTTTCCTCAACAAGGGAGACACCCTAACCGTGGAAAAAATTCTGAGGGAAAAACAACATCCATTTTAGCTGACGTTTAGTTGAGAAAGTATCAATGAATATTTACCTCCTCTAATCAAAATGGGCTGTTCCCCGAACTGTACTTTCTACTTAGTAGGTAAGGATAATACAATTTGCCCAGTATTTTGTGTTGCATTAAAATCACCTGGATACTGCTGGCCGGACTTGAATGAAGCGTTTCCAGGTAATATATGAACACTGTTACAAGTGTTTACATAATAACAAGTAAAACTTCAATTTTTCCTTTTTCCCCCTTGTTTTGTTTTTGTATGTATGTATGTATGTATTTGTTAATTTATTTTTGCTCTTTGAATCTAACTTTACTATTAATTGTTTAAGCAAACCATATGGGCTTATCTGGAAAATAAGCCTTGTTTTCTCCCCTTTCTCTGAAAGGTAGGTGGTGCTATGAGTTAATATATTGACATTTGAGTAGGGGAGAAATCATCTGACTTCAATCTTAGCTTTCAAATTCTGTTCTCATGACAAGTTGCATCATGATGGGCTTGGGCTCCCTTTGCAAAGTGAAGAAATGAATGAACTGTGATGCAGATTTTAAAAAAATAATACCACTTTAACCAGTGCTATGAATGGGAAACCAGATTTCTGCAGAAGGGAGGAACGATACAGAATGACTTGGAGATGAGTCTGGCCACGATGCCAAGTAGGTTACAACAGAGGATGCTGGTCTGCAGGAAACAGCTGCAAGGTTTGTGCTAACTGAAGCATGACTGAATCTGGATCAGCTTTACCTCCAGGTTTTTAAGAGAAGAGGGAAAAGGAAGCGTGTCCACCGTGTCAGGTCTCTGTGTGTATTATGAACACTAGATAGGCATACCCTCTCCATGACGGTGCCCCGAGCAGAGTGGAATTCCCCTTCTAAGACACA